>JACBWW010000031.1:4204345-4229332 GCA_020086605.1 Lanius collurio | reverse complement strand
GGGGAGCCGGGCCGGGCCGGGCCGGGGCTGCGGGCCGAGGGAGGCGGAGCCGGGCCGGGCCGGGCCGGGCCGGGCGGTCCCCCGCTCCCCGGCAGCCCCGAGCCCCCCTCTCCGTGACCTGGCCGCTGGCGGGCGAGGGGCTGGGATGGGGGGGTGGCAGGGGCGCCTCGGGGGGGACCGGGGGCCGCTTCAGGCCGAGGGGTGCTCGGGGCTGCCGGGGAGCGGGGAACCGCCCGGCCCGGCCCGGCCCGGCCCGGCTCCGTGGGCTGCGGCCCCGGGCCTCCCGCTGCCTCTGCCGGCGCCCAGGGACGTGCCTGGCCCAGGGACCCCGCGCCCGTGTCTGCCGGCGCCTCCCCGGTCGGTGACCGGGGCCCGTTGTCGTCCTGGGTGTTCGTGTTTTAAGGAAAATCGGTGGTTTTCATATAGCTCTTTCCCTATGAGGTTATTGCTGTGTTCCCGTGGCTGCCTACATCTGTGTGTATGTCTGCTTGTGCGCAGCGCAGGGAAATGAAAGGACTCTGAGGCCAAAGTGCTCGAGCCTTTAGTATTGGGAATGGGTTGTATAAAATAAAGCCGTTCTTCATCACCTTGGTTATTAAACGTATTTTATGACAAGGACAACAAACCATCTCTTGTTTGCTGCGTTTTCCAAGATGTAAGGGGCCAAAATGTTGCTTGCCTTTGTCTGTGATTCTTCTTGGTAACCTGTCATGTAGCATCTATTTGCTGTACAGTGGCAGTTCTAGGAGTTTTATTGAAAGCTTTATTATACTGAAAATCTTCAAAAAGTAGTAACAAATCATTCGTTTTTCTGTTTGGTAGAGGTTTCCCGTTTAGAAAGGTGCTCCAGGTTTCTGGCTCCTTCACAGCTTGCCTCTGTAAGGGTCACCTACATAACTGCGTTTTCCTGTGTGCCCTGAGCTCTTTGCTGCTTCCGTAACATTTTGGAGATGATGGTGGTGTTGCAGGGTGACCAGGGCAGTGTGGCACAGTAGCAGTTACACAAGTACTCTGGAGATATGGAAGGAATGTTGTTCAAAATGTTTGTGTTATGCAGTCAAAATATTCCTAATTTGACATTCTCCCACAACCTCCCCCCAGCTCTTTTTTTTTTTTAACTGGGGATTTCTTATGTTTCTTTAGTAAATAACAACAAGATTTTGTAATCTGGATTCATGTGTCAGTAACTATTGGAATAAAATCTAATTACTTGTAGTGACTGTATACAACAATTGCTGTTAGATTGTATTAGTTGGCTGGATCTTTATCCAGAGGTTAGGTCTGAATACCTGGAGAATCATTTGCAAATTCTGTAAACTGTGGTTGGAAATCCTCTTCTTGACTGGTTGGTTATAGGAGAAGGCAATGTTGAGCTGCAGTCCAGGCCACATTCTGACTGCCAACGTCTGCTGTAATGAGTAGTTCACATTCTGTACAGTGATTCATACTTGTTATTCTGCAGACAAGTAAACAGTAATGATGTAATTTATTTTTAAAAAATTAAATCTTAATTTCACACTTCATTTTAACAAAAGATACTGAAAAACATTCCTTGAAATGAAATTTATGGTTAGAGTCCATATATATATATATATATATATATATATATATATATACACACCATAATTTACAGAGCAAAATGCTAGTCTGAGTACTGGCTTGGTTCTTAACACAGAGGCCAAAGAGGCCTTTCCATTAAAAGGGGCAGTGATTTTAAATCAGCTGTCTTGCTAAATATTATCTGTTGCATCATTCTGCAGTGTATCAATGCTACTTAAAAAAGTGAGCATAAACAGATCACTTTTTTTTTCCCAAATCTGGGTATTTGGTTGTATTTCATTGTCTCTGTTGTTACCCATGTCCTGGTTCTGTCTGTGAGCACTACTTTATTTTTAACTCATATTTTCAGAGCTCTGGTAAATGTTTGTAAATTCACTACGTGTCGTTTCTAGAGGATGCAGCTCCTTGGTGATTCCAACTTTGGCTGCGAGCTGTTTCCATGATGTGGAGTTCGTAACTGCCTGCTGCACACCAACAGCTCCACGGCTCAGAACTGTGCTCCTGTGGGACACTTTGATGCTGTTCTTGCTGATGGAGAGAAACAGGACTTGGTAGTTCACTTGGTGGCAAATTGTTGAGAAGAAGAACTTTCCAGGGATCTGGATCGTTTTTACCATGGACTCCTCATCTGTCCAGCCAGATGTTGACTTGGAGAACAAAAGCAGTAATGGGGCTCCCAGCAACTCTGAAGAACTTTTGGATTGCAAAGCCAAGTCTCAGCTAGTTACTGCAGATGAAATTAACAGTAAGTTATTTAATATGCACCAAATAATTTCCTAGTCTTACCCAGGCTTTTATATAATCATCTGTTTTATTGTTCAGCTGATATAGAAGGATGTTTTTCTTTGAGGTCAGGAATTTCTTGTACAGCAGTTTTAAGCAAGTTGGTGAAGTCTATAGCTCTGTGTGTTTATAAACCATTTTTTTTTGCTGTAGAACTTGTTGTTTTGAAAGTAAAACCAAACTATTTACTTAAATACTGTCAGGTGAGTATTTGTTGTTCAGGATGTTAGTATGTCTTCAGATAATGTTTCCAGGAGTGTGCACCTGGAACTCTCTAGAACAAGCGGTTCTGAAATGACTGTTCCAGAGTAAGCTTGTGACTGGAGCATTTTATTCTGGCAGAAGAAATCTTCCTAATAAATTAAATTACTTAGACAAAACCCTAAATGTCTGGCTAAGCTTCCCTTTATGGAAGAGAGATGCTGGCATGTACTCTCCAATTTATCTCAAAGTAACTTTTATATGTAGACAAGCTTTATAATAAAATAATCATGCAGCTGTTTACAAGAAACTTTAGAGTCCATTATTTGAGCAGATTATAGAATCAAACTTGATTTGGAAGGGATGTGTGTGGGTTATCTAATCCAACCTGCTGCACAAGAGCACACCTAGTTCTGGAGCAAGATCAGGTTGCTCAGGGCCTTGTCCTGTTGAATTCTGAAAGTCTTTGTAGAGGGAGGTTCAGCAGCCTCCCTGCCCATTCCAGTATTTAACTGTTTTCATTGTGAAAGTATTTTCCCTGCACTGAATTGGAATCTCCATGTTTCCCTGGCAGGAGTCTGAGGGTATGTTGGTGTGTAAAGACATGGGGGTGGCTGGGTGGAGGAGTGTTTACATTGTGGCTGCATAGATACACAAAAAGCACAGTGGTTCCTTATGTAAAAGGAGGTGACGTGATGAGGTTGGGGCTGTCTGGTGCCACAGGTTTGTTACCTTGTCACAGGCAGGTGAGAGGAAGCCTGGGACTTTATTTGCTTTTCTTATGCTGCCCGTTATCAGAGTGGCACAGTGTAGTTAGGTGGTGATTCATTCATCTTTTATGAAGCTGGAGATGACACTTTCCTGTCTGTTGGACAATCGAGTTGTGGCTAACAAATAGATAAAGTGTATCTTTCTACTACTCTTATTCTAATTGCATCTCCTTGCCCATTGTTTTAAAAAGACACTACTGCCTTTAAATGACTTTAGTTCAAGGAGTGTTTAGATTCTGAGTGTCTCTTGGCCTCAGGAAGTTGCAAGAAAACCATTCCTCCAGTATTTTGCTCCAGCATCCTGTTTGTATATGTATACCACTCACTGTTGTGAAGGAAAAATGTAAATAAAGTATAAACCTGAGGCAGTAATAGCTGCAGTTTCTGAGATGGGCAGAAACAATATTTCTGCACGTATGAGCTATTTTCCTATTTTTGGCTTCTTGTGGCTATTCTTAGCATTGACACTTATTTTAAATTTGGCCAATATTCTAGTTTGAAAATGTTAGTCATTAAAAAGCAGTCTTGTCCTCTGTCCTCCTTTACATCCTTGTTGAACCCACCCTTTCCATCCTGCCCACAATTGTTTTTGTGATGACATGATAGTCTAAATCAGAGAAGGATTAAGGCCAAATGGCCTGAAATGTTGTCTGCATGACAAATAAGATACTCAAAAGTATTTTGATTCCAATCTTAGAGTCGATGGGTTTTGGCAATCTAAGACTGAAAGCTTTTTATTTCTACCCAAATTCAGTTTCCTCATTCATTTTCCTCTGTGCTGTTTCACACTATGCTGGTTTAAGGGAAGATGCACTGCAGAGGTGGGAACTCGATTTTTGCACTTAGAAATACTTTGTGATCATAAATGCTAAATATTTTCCACCATTTTTAGGAAAAAAATGATGACATCTTCCATATTATTCTAGTGAGTTCCAGTTACTTCAGCGGTAACATGGTGTGGGAATGAACAGAAAGGCAATGGCTGTTTCAGTGCTCTGCTCATTTGAGATCTATAGTAATTAATTTAAAGTTAGATACAGGGTTTTTTTGCAACAGCAGGCTCATAAATGTTAGTAGTCCCCAGCCAAGTAAATAGAAAAGTGTGAGAAATCCAGAGTAAAAACCTGTGAAATGTTTGACTGGTTTTGAATATGCATTTTTTCCTGATGGAAAAGAAAAATACTAGTAACTGGGGATAAAATTGGTGTTAAAGTAGTTCCTGAATTGTATTTTAATCGGTAGGTTTATTATTTTGACAGATATGAGCTTTGCTACTGTACTTTTGATGAAGATGTCCTATTTGAAAAAATGTAAACTCGGTTTTAAATTGAGAAACTGCTTGGCCCAGGCTGGAAATCAGGATGATTTCTCCCCAGTGCCGAGCAGCACATCAAAGAGCTGAATCATTCAGCACAGGCCTGCAGCTGCTGAGCCTTACCTTTAGCAGTTTGCCCCTCAGAGTTCCTTACACGTGGTGTTTCATGCTTCTAAACCTAACAAGATTTAAAAACCTCTGTGAAGTTTTGAAGATATCTTATATGATGACTTTTGAGGTCCTGCTTGAGGGCAACATAGTAAAGCAAATGAGAGGTACTTGTTCTGGTCTTTTAAAGCAAAGAATCAAAAATCCTCTATGAAATTTCTCCTGCCAGTTGCTGTCAGTAGCAATTTCCATATTTGTACAATATAAAGGCAGTAGTGCATTGTATTTGGGTGGGGTGTGAACATAAATGGTGTGGCTTAAAGTGTAGCTCAGTAAAACTTCCTTTTCCAGCTACCAGTAATAACATCAATGAAGTGCCAAATGAAGAGGGAAGTCTGGAGATAAACAGCAAAGTGGATGCCTGCCAGAATGGGCCAGAGTCGCTCTGCCCCGACTCTCCTGTATCTTTTGATCCCACCAGCAGTGAACAGGGTGAAGAGTCATCCCCAGGTGTGACTGGTTTCCATGACAGCCTAAGGAAGTCTCAGGGAACTAGTGCTGAGGGCATAGCTCTTAGAAAAGAAGCTTTGCAGTCTCTCAAACTAAGTCTTCCCATGCAAGAAACTGAATTGTGTAAGCATCTGTTTATGGTGGTGCCCCTGCTTTCTCTTGCTGCATAAAGCTTTTTTTACTCTGAGCCTGGCTCTGGACTTCTATAACATCATTTAAGCTTGAACTAAACTTCATTTTTGCAGTAAACTTTTACTTAGAACTACAATTCATTTTCTTTCAGTAAGCCACCCTCTGCTGCAGCTAAGGCATGTGCCTTACCATTTAAAACTGGCTCTTCACTGGAGGGGAATTCACGCTTTCTGGGGCTGAAGCTATTCTAATCGTCTTGATTATTAGGAGTAACAGGTGACATAAAAAAAAAGAACCACAGAACCATGTGATTTTAAGCTAAGAAAAAAGGAAGGGAGACGAGCAATGAAGGGGGGGAGAAGGGGAAGCCTTTATATGAAGGTGTCTAAAAGTCATACTACAGGGAAGGTTTACTGTGAGTTAATAAGAGGTAAGAAAATGTATCTAGGGAACAATTTTTCACTACTTGTAGGGAATGAGTGGACTGTGTAGGTCTGGCTCAGTTTTGTAATTTTAGTACTGTCAGAAATGCAGGACAGGCGAGATTAAATGACAGCAATATTTTTTTTCTTGCTGTATAATCTCTTCTCATATATATCTGCGGAGGAACTATAGCATTTGCAAACTGAGCAGTGGAAGTCCACAGGCTTTATGAGTGCTTACACAAGGATATATTTGCAGAGGATCATTTGAGGTGCATGTCAGTGGGCTTTCCTTTTTCTCCTTGCTTGAGCATGAAGCATGTTGCCAGTGGTAGAAGGGGCTTTTTCCTTTTGCATTCCATTTGCCTGTGTTAGAGTTTTCTGTTTGACTGTGAAGATATCTTTCCCTTACAGGCTCAGTAGAGTCTTCACTGCCATTGGAAAATGAAGAACAGATCAGACTTCAAGCAAGAAGGCGTCTTGAAGAACAGCTCAAACAATACCGAGTGAGGAGACATCAAGAAAGAGTGAGTACCACACAACACATCTTCTAGATTGTGTTTTGTTGAGAAGCTTGGAAACTTTACCATATCTGTGCCCTGAATTAAAACATTCAGTAGTTTTCTCATATGTGAGAAAGCATTTTTTTGCTTCTGGACAGGCAAAATTTGGTTCTGTTACCTCATCAGTAGTGTACCATTTTGAGCGACTTAAAATGGCGGGGCGGGGGGGAGCCGACACCAAACTTAAAGTAACCTAAATGTTCAATTTTGCCTACATTTTTCAGTTACCTTTTGGAGTTTCATGTGACCATTTTCAGTATGTATACACTGAATGTTGATAGGGTTGATTGCTGATATAATTTACCTTGTTTATGAAAGGATGTGTGTTTTAATATCGGTGTAGAAGTGTAGAATTTTATATCTTAAGTTACAGCAAAATAAGTCTTTGATGCTATTTCAAAGTTAGCACTCTGGAATTTATTGTTAACTCTTTGTTTCTTCCAGTCAAGTCAGTCTGCATCCAAAACCCGTCCCTCCAGCACCCTGGATCCTGAGCTGATGTTAAATCCAGAAATCCTGCCAAGAGCCAGCACTGTAGCAATGACAAAAGAATACTCCTTTTTGCGGACCAGTGTCCCCAGGGGGCCAAAGCTGGGTAGCTTGGGGCTTCCAGCCTCGTCAAAAGAAAGAAGAAGTTCAAAATCTAAGGCCAGCAAGATCCGGTCCTTGGCTGACTACAGAACTGAAGATTCAGACACTCAAAATGCTGCTGGGAATTCTGTGTCTACTGACTTATCTGGGGGGGCTCTGACACAAAGCAGAAGTGGTCCAACATCAGTTGTTTCTGAGATCAGTCTGCCCTCTGATGTGGATGATCGCATAGAGAATTCCTCCTTGGCAGGAGACAGCATTTCAGAGATTGATGGGAGTGAAGTGGGAATGAGGCTGGATGGAAATGAGAGCGACAGCTCTACCTACAGCAGTGTGTCAGGGAAGGGGCTCTATAGCAGTTTACGGAATGCAGAGGGCAAACAGGATGCTCCATATACAATAAATGGCCAGAAGATACATCCTGAAGCAATGGGGCAATTTCCTTCCATCAGTGAGGTGCTGCAGGCTGCAGCAGTGGAGCATCAGGCCCAAGAGCAAGAAGTTAATGGAGAGGTACGGAGCAGGAGAGACAGTATTTCTAGCAGGTAAGAATGATCACATTGTTAGTTAATTATATTTTCTTGGAATAGGCAGCCAATTACTCTTACCTCCTACTAACTTTAGATCCAGTTTTAACTTACACTGTGATTAATTCTGTTATTAGCTTACAAATTCAGAAGAATCTGAGAGGTTGCTTCACTTGAGTACCTATTTACTAAATATATCTTTAGAGAAACATATTTTTGCCACTGGCTGAATTAAATGTACTGCAAGCAGTTGTTTCTGTCTGTGCAGAAGGGCTTCATTCACTGAATCACTCAGGAGCCTTGATCTGTAAAATCTGAAAGTGTAGAGTTGACTGCCTCAGTGATATTTAGTATTGTCCTTTTCCTGATCTGTGCATGGACCTTTCAGACCTCACATAGTTAAGAAATGCCAAGAGTCTTGTCCTAGATATCCTATCCTCTTCAGCCCTTTTAGAATAAGATTTAGTCTCCCAAGCTTATGTGTATATGACAGGTATTAAACTGATTCAGAAAGCAAGTGCATGGCTGGTGAAGCCCTTAACAATGTGTGCTTTTTATCAGTTGTCTGCAGATGCATGTTTTCTATGTCCTACTTTTGAAATTTTTGAATTTTGTAAAAATACATCCCCCTGCTTTGTTAGAATAAAGTGTCATGCCCAGAGATGTAGAGGTGTACAATCAGTTGTTGATGATTATTCTGGCTTAGATTTATTTTGTATGGCAATGAGAGAAGATCTTTTTCTCAAGATGCCTTGGCTGTACAGCAAGGAATTAGCATAAAGAATCCCTTATACCAAATACCTGTTCTTCCTTCTATTGCAGAAGCTGTTGGTATTTATCAGGCAAGTTAAAGCAGACAGAGAATAGTTGTGGAGGTTTTCTGATCCCATCATGTCCAGTTATCTGCTTAAAATGGGATCTGTATCTACAGAATATGATGAAGTCAGCGATTGCACTTCTGTAAAATAACAAACACATGGTGCCACACTAGATTCTAGTTGCTGCAAGTACAGGAAGCTGAAGTATAAAACTTTAGCATGAATCTAAAATCTTTTTCTTTTTAACAGAGGTTTTTCCACTGTATTTTGGATCTACCATAAAGCCAGAAAAAACATCCTTCAGTCTAAGCCACACGTAGTCCGAGTACCTCTTAAATTCAGTGTCACTTTTAACTAGACAAGTGTTGTATTCTGGCCCTGTAACTGTGTTTGTGCTGTCTCTGTCTCCAGTGTTTCTATGGAAAGCTCTATCGCAGGAACTCAGGATGAGATGTTGCAGGTTATGAAGGAGAAGATGAGACTTGAAGGGCAACTAGAAGCACTGTCACAAGAAGCTAATCAGGTAGAAAATTAATTTGGAATTCTGTATTCAGCAAATAAAATTAATACTTTAATTAATTTTCAAGAGCTTCTTGCTCATTACTTGCAAAATTGTGTTTTGTACAAACATTGTTGAATAAGGACCTTTACAAGAATGCTGTGATGGCTGACCCTGGCTGGGTGCCAGGTGTCCACCAAAGCTGCTCTGTCACTCTACTCCTCAGCTGGCCAGGGAAGAGAAGAAATAACAATGAAAGGCTCATGGATTGAGATTCTCCCCAGAGAGATGGGGAATCTCAGCTCCAGAGCATGGGGGCCTCCTTCCCCTCCGTCTGCACTGACCTTGGTGTCTGCAGAGCTTTTTCTCTCACACAGTTTTCTTTCTTATCTTTGCTGTTGTTCTGCTATTTTTTTTTCATTCTTAAATCCCTCATCCCAGAGGCACTCCCACTGTCACTGATGGGCTCAGCTTTGGCCAGCGGTGGGTTCATCTTGGAGCCAGCTGGCCTTGGCTTCACGGGACATGGGGGAAGCTTCTGGCAGCTTCTCACAGAGACCACCCCTTGTAGACCCCCACTACCACATAAACACAGTAGAGATAGTGAAGAGGATCAGTATAAAGTTGGTAAAGTCTTCAAAGATTACCTTAAAGGAAAAAAAAATGAGGTTTTTTGTATGTTTTTTTTTAAAGTCAAATTAAAAGAGAGACAATAAATCCAGAGCAGTGCTAGCAATGTCTTTATAAGTATTTTCTCTTTGTTTTAATTGATGGTATAACATTAAAAATAGAAAACATTCTTCCTTAAAGTGTGGAAATACGTGTTTTGTGAAAGATGCTGATGTGGTTACTGATACACAGTGCTCTGTGTCTTGTATGTTCTTTCCTCTGTGTTTTCTTTGACTGGTTGAAATACCTGATAGGTGAGATGTTGCTTTAAAAAGAATTTTTTACAAGCAAGTGGTCTTTGCCTTATCAAAGCCATTTTGCTGGGCATCTTTTTTAGTCAGCCATTAATGTCTTTTCTCATGAGACTTCTGTATCTTGATTTTCTGGACACATTCAGGCTCTCAAAGAGAAGGCTGAGCTACAAGCCCAACTTGCAGCTTTGAACATGAAGCTTCAGGCACAGATGGAGCACAGCCAAAACAGCCAGCAGAAGCAGGAATCTCTGAGCTCAGAAGTGGCCACATTAAAGCAGTCTTGCTGGGATCTGGAACGAGCAATGGCTGACCTGCAAAATGCCTTGGAAGCAAAAAATGCCAGTTTGGCTTCTTCAAACAATGATTTGCAGTTAGCAGAGGAGCAGTACCAGAGACTCCTGCAGAAGGTTGAAGATATGCAAAAAAATGTTCTCACTAGAGACAGTACAGGTGGGATGATGTAAATATCAGTCATTAAAAATTTGTTGTTGCATAAATCATTTTATTTCAACCGAATTCTGAAGTCCAGGAAGAAAAAGAAATTTTAATTTGTGTTTATTTGATATCATACTAGTAAAATGGTCTGAATTTTAAGATGATTGGTTTTTATTTTGTGTCACAGAAGTGTCACAGTTTGCAAGCTGCCACTGCCAGCCTGGAGAGAGAGGCATAAATATTTAGTCCAGACAGTGACCCAGTTGTTTTTTTGGAAAACTGTACAAATACTGATTTGTAATGATGACTCTACGTGCCTGGACACCTACTTCCTGATGTTTAGTTAGTTCATGTTTTCTGCCTCTAAGGAACTGTGAATGCTTACAGAAGTGATTCATTTAGTCTAATTTTACTCTGCTTATGACCTGATACTTTGGATTCCAGCACTTTGGCAGGAAAAGCCAATCTTTATGTAATTAGGCATATGTGCTTTTGTTGAACAATAAAGGAAAATTAGAATAAACTACGAATACAGCAATAATCTGTGAAAAAGTGTACATCAGAAGAGCACAGTGGGTGCTCTAGTCCAAGTGCTTTATTTTTGTTTTCCTAGTTCACGACCTGCGACAGCAGTTGGCTTCCTTGCAGACCCAGCTTCAGAAGGTGCAGCTGGAACGGACCACACTGACCAACAAGCTGAAGGCATCTGAAACAGAGATCACATCTCTCCAAAATGTGAGGCAGTGGTACCAGCAGCAGCTGGTCCTGGCACAGGAAGCCCGTGTCAGGCTGCAGAGTGAGATGGCCAATATACAGGTATTGTAATTTATGTGTTTTGGGGAGAACTGAGAATCTGTTCTTTTTTTGTCAGTTTTAACCACAGGACAACCTAGTGACCTTCTACACTGGCCTGACTGCACCAGTGCCATGAAAGTAGTAGCTGAAATAAGGCACACACAGTTGCAACATGATTTTTTTTTTTTTTCTGAAACTCTTAAATTCTGTTGGTATTAATCTGTGATTTTTTTTTTTCCTTCCTTTAGGCTGGGCAAATGACTCAAGCAGGTATGTTGGAACATCTCAAACTAGAGAATGTGGCCCTGTCTCAGCAGCTGACTGAAACCCAGCACAGGTCCATTAAAGAAAAGGAACGTATTGCAGCACAGCTACAGAATATTGAGGTATGGTTGTAGATGGATTTCGTGAGTTATGTTCTGTCTAGGTTGTGTATTTATGTTTTGCAAAGTCAAGGCTGTTCTGGACAAGGTACATAGAATTCTTAGGAACTGGTTCAAATGCTGCATTATAAAAGCAGTAAATATTTCAGAGCAAATAAATTTGTGTGGCATCATTAACAATAAAAGGGAACAAGGCCATATATTTTCCATTTGAAGGTGATACTTGCATTTTCAGTTCTGGTATTTGTTTTTAATTGAACTTTGAAGGCAAACCTAAATGTCCTTTGCCCACTGAACTTTTTCAAAAGAACTTAATTGGAAGTTAATCAGTAATGTGCTTTTTAAATATGTGAAATTGCTCAGCAGTCAGGTTTGTCCTTCCTTCCCTCCAGTAAGAAAAGTTGGATAAAATCTGAAATGCAGTTTGGTCACTTCCAAAGCTCTTGGAACCTTAAACTCCCCTGATTTTCAGTGACATTCCTGCTTCTGAGTTTCAAAGGAGAGTGAGGCAGCACCCCAATCTGCAGTGTTACAGATGGCTTGTGTAAATGACAGGAATTGCTATTTCCTGAGTAGCACAGTGTCCAAGGAATCCCTTTCGTACAGAATTTTTCCAAACAATTAATTTTAATAAAGATTATTTTTCTTCATGTCTTGCTCATCAATTGAGAAAGGACAAGGTGTTATTTAATAGGAATTCAGATTGTCACAAGTATGTAAGACATTCACTGTTATTCTAAGGTGTTTTAAGTACAGGAATGAATGACTTCAGTAAAGACATACAGGTGTGTAAGGCAGACATCAGAATTATTTTTGTTTGTGTCTTTTCTCTTCAAATTTTCTTGATAATCTACTTTTCTCTTTTCCTACTTTTTTTTCTTTTTCCAATTCCTTCCCCTCCATTGAAACTGTAGAAGTTAATTCCATACTTTCTCTCTGCAGGCTGATATGTTAGATCAAGAAGCTGCCTTCATGCAGATCCAGGAGGCTAAAACCATGGTGGAAGAAGACTTGCAGAGAAAACTAGAGGAGTTTGAGGATGAGAAAGAACAGCTTCAGAAGATGGCTGATTCTGCAGCAACACTGGAGCAAGAATTGGAACAGGTAGACTGCTGTTAATCAACTTCCCAAGGGTTCCAATGGAAATACATGTTAGGCAGAAAAAGCAATAGTAAATAGATACTGAACTCTAAACTTCTTTTTAAAACCTGAAAGGTGGCTGCAAAACTGATGTGCATATTAAAGTCACCCCCCATTCCAGGTAAAAAGGGCTTTTTTTCAACCATGTCAGTAATAATACTTTTTTTAAATTTCATAACCTCTGTTTTGCCAGATGCTGGGTTTTTTTAGTGAATTCAGTATGTGATTATTCTAAGTATAGACAAGAGCCATAGATCCATGTTCAAAGTTGTTAGGCAGTCAGGATACCATTATATATATTTACACTTGGAGCCCTGTTTTAACCTTGTAACCTTTTGTGGGCAGCATGTCAGGGGCTGCAAGGAGATGAAATATGTGATAGCTCAGTGCTACATTCCATGTGATGATATGGTATTATTAATAGTGCTGAATTTACCCACATTTACTGTGGACACATTTTTCAAGCAAAACTTTAGAATGCAATGACTATTATGAATATTTTAGGTTTGTCATTCTGGTCATGCTTAGCCTGTCAGGTAATAGATGCTGCAAAAGGTAGTAGAGCAAATAGAAGTGGCCTGGAAAAGTTAAAAAATATTATCACCTTCTGCTATTTTCTCCTAGAGACTAAAATATTAATTATAATACTTGATTTTGATTAGAGTGCATTTGCAAAGATAACCTTTGTTTTGTATTAATTTAATCTTAAAATATTTCCTGTCAGGTCAAGTTGACTTTGCATCAGCGAGATCTGCAGCTTGAATCCTTGCAGCAAGAGCACCTCGACCTCATGAAGCAATTGACTCTAACCCAAGAGACACTGCACACCAAAGAGCAGTCCCTGGATGACCTGCAAACACAGTATGATGAACTGAAGGCCAGGTTAGAAGAGTTCCAGAGTGATGCTGCTTCTAAAGATGACACGATTCAGTATTTGCAGAATGAGAAGATTGTGTTGGAAGTTGCTCTGCAGGCAGCAAAAGCGAGTAAAGAGCACCTTGATGAAGGAGCAATGCGCCTTGGAGAAGATACAGAAGTAACATCACAAATGTTGGAGCAGCTGAAGCAAGAAATGGCAGTCAAATCCAGCCAGGTAATCTGAAATCTTACAGTTTTAAAACAGAATAATTTGGAGTACAGGTCACAGTTTGGGAAGTAATTTTGTAGTGTGCTTTATTCTGTGGCACTGTGGGTCAAACATCTTTCCTGTGCAGTAATTTGGTGAATTTGGTAGTGTGGTGACCTGGTGAATGTATTTCTGTATCAAATGTTGTGTTATCTAAGCATTGAGGTGCTTAGTTAGAAACAGGATCTTTGTTGCATTAGGCAGTTGTTACAAAGCAGACAGATATGCTCACTGAGAAATCAGGTAGAATATGGCATTTGGCACATAAAGCAGTGTTTGTTTTTCCCCCCTCTGGCAGGTGGAAAATCTGCAACAAGAAAATGCCAGCCTCAAAAAACAGCTTCAAAAAGTGAAGGAACAGTTCCTGCAGCAAAAGGTAAGAAAAAGCAAAGAAATTTCCAAGACATAAACCCAAGGAATACAGTTCTTTTTACAGTGAAGGCATGTACTTCAGGGGGGTTGTGAGGATGTTTGAATCTTTTTGTATCACAAAACTTTGTGACATTGAAATACAGAAACTCTATAGCTTACAGTTGAATTTGTATCTGTAGCTAATGTAAAAGCTGATCCAGCAACCAATTAATGCTTTGATAGGACTTTGGGGAGTTTGCCAAGTGATCCACCAAAGAAAATCTCTTTGGTTTGTTGATTAGGTTTGCTTTTGCAAAAGCATTCATGTAAGTCTTCAAGTGTTGTCATTTCCTTGCAGCTCTGAGAGGGCATAGTTCCTTCAGTAATTAGATGGTAAATAAGTGCTTTACTGCAAATTTTGTTCTGAATTTATACAGTTTTGAAACAGTAATTTGAAATTGGTATGTCATTAGTGTTGCATATATATGTGTCTTATTTGTAAGGTGGCACCATTAATTTGCTGCTTGATTGCTTATTAACCTGATGTCAAAGTTTGTTTTAGCTTGTTATGTTTAAGTTTGGGAAGGCTGTTTAAACTGTCAGTCACAGTTAAACCCTCTTCTTATGGCAAAAGTTACTAATTGTGTGCGTGGGATGGTTAATTTGTTACAGTTACTTTCGTTTTTAAGAAGGGCACATAATTAATGCAGTTTCCATAAAGAATGTGAAGAAGAGCATCCCTTACTGCAGAGAACACTGAGGTGTTTTTTTTAATGAACTGTTATTGCATATCTGAGCTTTCATAAAAGCCTTTGAATAAGAGTAAATATATCACAGAAGCTGATGCTGGTTTGTGACACACACCCTCCTCAAACTAAAAGAATATCAGTAAATACTTTCTAGTAAATTAGTCATAAATTTGCAAAGCTGAAACAGAACTGTCATTGTCCTCTTCAAACTCTTGTGTGCCAGGTCATGGTGGAAGCTTATAGAAGGGATGCAAGTTCCAAGGACCAGCTGATTAGTGAGCTGAAAGCTACAAAGAAGCGTCTGGACTCAGAGCTGAAGGAGATAAAACGAGAGCTGCTGAAAATCCAAGTTGAAAAACAATCCCTTGAATCTGAGCATGCAAAACTACAGAAGGAAGTGTCTCATGTTCACCAGCAGATGGTGGAAATAGAAAATCACCTCCAGTCAGTGCAGAAAGAACGAGATGATATGGAGACACGCCTACAGGTATGGAAGGTGTAAAGCCCTGAACTTGGAGAGTGTCACATCCAGGATATGCTGCTATTTCTAGTAATGTTGGACATAAATAGAATAACCACCTGCACGTTAATGTTCTTGGTTGTATATTTAAAATAGTCTAGACATTTCAACATACACCTAGCAAAATTCTGTAAATGCATGAGTGCTTACTAACATCTCGTGTAAATGAGGAGAAGCACTACAGGAGTGGTAGAAGACTGATACAGAAGCATCCTTGGTCCTGAAGTGAACTCTGAGAACAAAATCCAAACACTGATCATACATGTTAACAGTGGTGGCCTCAGAGGGAAGAGTTAAAGAGGAAAAGGGAAAGAGAATTTGGAGAACTGGAGAGCCATTTATATTTAGAGATGGAAGTAATTTTGAAATTTCATGCTTTTTCGTTTATAATCAAACACACACAGCAAACATGCTTTTGTTCTTATGCTCATGGGTCTTTTCCTTCCTGTTAAGTCTTTGCAGTTTGATAAGGAACAAATGGAATCTCTTGCTGAGGCAAATCAGGCATTAAAACAACAAGTAGAACAAATGCAAGAAGAAGCAAAGAAGTAAGTGTTCTTTTAGCATAGACAAAAGAACTACAGTATTTGGTTTTGATATTTGGCTTTAAAATGTTGGGTTTTGTGGAGTCATGTGAAAAACTAATCTTTTAGTACTATTTGTCAAGCAGCTTTTGTTTTTACCTGGTGTTTTCCTTTCACACCAGGGCCATTACAGAGCAGAAACAGAAAATGAAGCGTCTCGGGTCAGACCTGACAAGTGCTCAGAAAGAAATGAAAGCAAAACACAAAGCCTATGAGAATGCAGTCAGCATTCTCAGTCGGAGGCTGCAGGAATCTCTTACTGCAAAGGAATCTGCTGAGGCAGAGCTGAGCAAACTAAAAGCACAAATTACTGATGGTGGGAACGACCAGATTGCTCAGGTATGCAGATGTCTTTTGACATTGTACAAAGACAGAGCTCTATGCTTGAAATCATATTTTACCCTGAAGTGAATAAAATATTTGGAAAATAAAGCTAGATAAGAACATGGTATCAATGTTCTGAGCACTGAGAATTTCTTTAACTGTGTTTGAGATATGTGATTTTGCAGGCCAGATTTCCTGATGAATTTTTATTGTTGGTTTGTTTTTTGGTGGGATTTTTTCCCCTTTCTTTTTTTAATGGGTTAGTATCTGAGGATTTGCCAAAATTCTAGCACTTACTGCTTTTTTCTCACTGACAGCTAAAAGTTTTTCAAGGTAGCCATAGCTTATTTATATATGTTAAGCCTGTGATAAGAAAATTAATTTACTGAAGGAAGCTCCAATTTCTTGAACCAATGGAGCAAGATATCAAATATACCAATAGCTGTAGCTGGATATAGTGGTGGAAAACTCTGATCAAGACCTTTAAACTGAACAGTATTTCATATTTTCTAGAGAGGTAGGCATTGTAACCAAAGCAGAAGTGACTCCTGAAGACGGGTGATGCACTAATCACATGTGTGACTCCTTTGTCTTTAGGAGAAGATTCAAGCTCTGAAGACAGAACTGAGAGCTGTGAGCAGCAGTAAGTTAATGCTGGAAAAAGAGTTACAAGAAGTGATTTCACTGACCAGCCAGGAGCTTGAAGAGTACAGAGAGAAAGTCCTGGAACTTGAGGATGAGGTGATTGCTTCAGTTTGCTTGGTAGATGAGCATATGACAATAAAAAATGCCTGAGAGACAGGGAGAAATTTTAGTACCGAAATTTTATTCCAACAGTGAAGAAAACCAGAATCTCGGATAGGAAACATCATATCAGTGATACTTGCAAGTTTTGTTGTCTTGTGCTGGTTGTTTGTGGTTTCATGAGTCATTGTCATATAGGGAAGGAGGATGTATAGGGAGAGACAAATGGTTCCTGTAGTAGATACCAGCTGTGTCTGGTCATGAGGCAGTGAGGATACATGATTCGTTAGCTTTTGGAACTACTGGGAGTCATGAATTCCCAGTGATTTTGAGGGCCAGTAGTGGTGTTCAGTTGTAGAGTGGCACAAAAAAAATTTATGTATCAACTGCTCTGGATCTGCACCTGAACAGTACTCCTGGAATCTTCTTTCTAGCAAGCATTTTAGTCTTCCAACACAAAAAAATACCAAAGTGAACTTATTTTTTGATACTCATTTAAAAGAGAAAAAAAAAAGAAAAGAAAAAAGAAATCCCACTCTGGAAGAGCAAGATGCTGTTTGAGTTCAACTCAGTTCTTTTGTGATAGTAGTCTGAAGTTGTTTGGCTATGTCTGTTTGATTTGTGTTTTCCTTTGACTATAGCTTCAGGAATCTAGAGGCTTCCGGAAGAAGATAAAACGCTTAGAAGAAATTAATAAGAAGTTGGCCCTTGAACTGGAACACGAACGTGGAAAACTTACAGGTCTCAGTCAGTCCAACGCTGCTTTGAGGGAGCACAATAATATCCTCGAAACAGCATTAGCAAAAAGAGAGGCAGATTTGGTACAACTGAATCTACAGGTAATTGACTTTTTGATGTAATAACTTAAGAAAGGAATTGGCTCATATTATACAAAGTTAGTGCATTCTGGGTCCCCCATGTGTTGCACAACAGCAGCAATATGGGGGCCTGAACAAAAGATCAGAAATGGGACCTGGCACTAAACAAGAGTTTTCTTTGGGAAAAAAATTATTAAATGTCGCTACAATACTTGCAATAGTGAAAGTATAGGTAGTTGGAACATACAAACTGTGTTACATATACATTCACTGAGACAAATGATTTTTATGCCAATAGTAATACATTCATGGGGACATAGGCAATGAACTACCATTTATCCATAGCTGCTTTTAATGTTGAAGGTACTGTGGGGAAGGAGTGATCAGTGAACAGCAGTGAGTTGTTTTGCAATCTGTGCATGGTTTGTGTTTATATTTCCTCTACTTCCAGTGAGCCCACACAAAAGGTGCATTTGCTTTTTTGATGTGTTACAGGTTCAGGCAGTCCTAAAGCGGAAAGAGGAAGAGGATCAGCAGATGCAACAACTTATTCAAGCTTTGCAGGCTTCCCTAGAGAAAGAAAAGTTAAAAGTTAAAGACCTTCAGAAGCAGGTAATGGCTCATCTTTTATTTACTTAAAAAATGATTTAAAGATATTTTTAAAGTATCTTGAAATCTCTTTTATAACATACTGCTTCCTGCAGGGTCTCTGTCATGATAGCCAGTGGCTGAAAGATCAGTTGATGCCTTCCCTGTTGTGTCCTGTGTTAAGCTCCCTTTCTGATTCATGCTAGAGTGACAAAACAAAATGAAACTGCATCTCTTTGTCCTGTTAGGAAGCAGCAGCCAAAGCAGACGCAGCCCATAACCGCCGACACCACCGAGCCGCAATGCTCGAGCTCAGTGAGATCAAGAAGGAGCTGCACACCAAAGAACTGCTGGTGCAGGCCCTGCAGGCTGAACTGGACAAGCTGCAGTAAGTAACTGTTGGAAAAAGAACAGTAATTAAAACAAATCACCTGAAAAAGGTGCACATTAGTGAATTTTTAGGTTTGCCCCTTTGGAGTGGGTTATGTTGAATGTTCCCCAGCAGAGCCTGACTGCGAGGTGCTTGTTTGGACTCTGAGCAAATACCTGCATTTTTCTTTCTTTACAATTCAGTTAGACTTGAGGTACACTGTTTTTAGGCTTCACTATCTGCTTTTTCCCACTTTCAACACAGACTTCTACTATTTCACGTTACTGGTAAGGATTAACAATTTATATAAATCCTATTATTCTTCTCTTTTACATCTCTGAGGAACTACATAGAGGATTAATTTGATTAGTGACTATGTTCCACAATGTTTTAAAATTCAATTTGCTTGTATTTAAAATTTTTTTTAAACTATAAGGAATTAGCAGACCTACATGTAAATGGATATAAACTTAACCCTGTTCCTCCAAAAATGAAGCAAAATTGCTGACAGAGTTTTTGTTTTAAAGAACAGATTGATTAACTGCTCTGTTAATCTTGCTGTGCAGGGTAGAAGATGAAAAACATTCCCAGGAAGTATCTCAGTTTCAGCAAGAGCTGGCAGAAGCCAGATCTCAGCTCCAAGTTCTGCAGAAAAACCTGGACGACAAACTTAGTGAGCAGCCTCTAGTAAGCCAAGAGGTAAAAAGTGAACACCTACTGTGTTTATCTGTATTTATAGTGTATTGTATGACTTTGTCTTTAATTCAGCATTTTTAATAAAGTTTTGCTAGGTTTTCTGAGGAAAGGTTTTATTAGACATAAGAATATATTTATTTTGATAGATTTTGTGGTTGATTGCACCTGTAGATAATGCCAACTATTTTTTTTTTGTTCCTTGCCCTGGTAGGTGGAAGACCTGAAGTGGGAAGTAGAACAAAAAGAAAGAGAAATTGAAACACTTAAGCAGCAGCTGGACATGACTGAACAGCGCAGCCACAAGGAGCTAGAAGGGATACAAGTTGTGTTGCAGGTATTTAGTTGAGCCAGTGGAAATTCTGATGGATTGAAATTCTGATTCCTGTAGGGGGATAATTAAAACAGTATTTTTAATTTTTAAAAGCATACTTACACTTTTTTCTAAATTTTTATTTTGGCTATGCTGTTACCTTTGTTTTTCTTCAACCTTTATGGCATTGAAATAGGCTTCTGACTTAGTCTAATATCTGATTTTCTGCCATGGCAAATTCATTTCAAATAGCAGTGTTGTGTGTTGGGTTTTTTTCCTAGTTTCCTCTGGAAACTGAAAAAATTATAAAAACTTTAGTTGGCTGGAATTTTTATACTGTTTCTTTTAATCACATGGATTCTCTTCCCATTTAGAATATCAAGACAGAGCTAGAAATGGTGAGGGAAGACCTGTCAGTGACTCAGAAGGATAAGTTTATGCTGCAGGCTAAAGTGACTGAACTGAAGAACAGCATGAAGTCACTGCTGCAGCAAAACCAGCAACTGAAGTTGGACCTGAAGCATGGCAAGATGAAGAAGGTATTTAAATGGGAAGAACACGTGGTAAAGTACAGGAAAATCCTCTGCTAATGTTCTTAAATAACCTAAAATGAATTTGCCTGTGATTCCTGATGTGTAATGTGAATGTGTACCAGCAGTGTGATGTGAGATTCTAGGTGAGAAAAATTATATTGATGAAGTAACTTCATCGTGTTTCTGAATCTTCTTTTTTTTCCTTTAACCAGAGGAAAGAACTGAAAGGTGAGAATAACTCTTCCAATCCTGTGACTCCAGTCAAGATTCCTGATTGTCCAGTGCCTGCTGCCTTGCTGGAGGAACTGTTGAAACCAACAGCTGTGAGCAAGGAGCCTTTAAAGAACCTGAACAGCTGTCTCCGGCAGTTAAAGTATGGCCTGTTATTTTAGACCATATTAACTAATCTTAAAAATGTTTTCAGGAAACCAGCTGCCACCATGAGGAGGAAAGGATTTGTAAAATTAATTCTTTATTGGGACTATATTTAGGATAGTGGGATATTCTGTCATTGTAAGTGCTTGCTTATATGACCATTACCAGAGTGAAAGAAGACTTTACAATAAGCTAAACAAAATGTCCATCCTAAATATACACAGCAGAAAAAATCAGAAACAGCTATTAATATTTTTTAATTAAGCATGTTGTATTTGTTATGCTCTTAGACAATTCCTAAGCTTCTTGTAGATTTCTTACTCTTGTATACAGCTATATCATAGTCTTGGAGTAGGTATCAAGAATCAGAAAAGCAATTTTTTGATCTTGCATTTAGCAGTCCGTTTTCTGCTTGTTAATTTTTGCATTTTTTGTTCTCAATACATTCAAAGGCAAGAAATGGACAGCCTTCAGCGCCAGATGGAGGAACACACCATTACAGTACATGAATCAATGTCTTCATGGACTCAAATTGAGGGCAAGTTAATGGACCTTACTTCTACAAGTCCCACAACTGCATCAGACCAGCAGGAGATTCCTACTGCAGATGAAAAGAAAGAGAATTGTGGTGTTAGTGACAAGGAAGCTTTGACACTATAACCTCCTTATTAGTTGTCTTTCATCCTATTGCTTTAAGTATATAAACAAATCTTTATAAAAATAATTTATTTCATTTTTTTAAATGGTGTTCAGAGTTGTGCTTTTGCCTGTAGAAGCAAAGGGCACTGATTTGAGAAAGTGATGTAATATTTTGTAACTGATGTAATAAGAATGATCTATTCTAAGGGTTTGTTTGAAACCTTGCCGTAACAATTCTGTCATGTTGGGTACTGCCAAGTGGTGAATCTAGCTCACTTGAGGGTTTAGTAAGAAATGCAGATGAAGATTTAAAATGAGGTCAAGAGGAGCATCTGGTTCCAAGTAGGTAATTGTTCAATCTGGGTGAGTTTGTTAAGGAATTACTGTTAATTATGTAACAGCTACGTTTTTTGTTTGTTTTTTTTTAATTTGTGGGAGTAGGATGTATTTTTTTCCCCCATCTTGGGTTGTAGCCAAACTACAGGGAAAAAGAAGTTCTCATGTTCAGCCATTAGCAGTGGTTGAGAACTGCATATGCTGAGCATTCTCTTGTCCTTCCTATAATCTCTTACTCTTGAAGTTCAGATAATGGATATCTGTATTTGAAGGAAAAGAAGTTACTGTAAGCCATTTCCAGTTTTGAAGATGACCTCTGACCTATAGTAAAAGAAACAAGACTGTAAAGACAAGCAGTGCAGAGCAGTTGGTATCTGGCAGATTTGCTGGGATGTTTGCTGATGTTTTTCTCTTTACAGTCACAGGCCAGTAGTGAGCTTTGCTTCACTGCACAAATACTTTGCACCTTTTTATTTCAAGTTTTGAAGTAGACACCCTTAAAAAGTATGTGTGTAAAATACATATATATGTATATATATAAAAGAAAAAAACATAATTTTCTGACTTTGAATATCTGGTTTAATATGCTTATATACTGTAAGTTAAGGCTACAATGAGGGGTTTTGTTACTGTCATTGTTTTAATGTTACATTTAAGTTTGCTCATCTTTGACATACTGTACAAATGGCTGGGGAAATTAACCCCCAAAGCCACAGCTTTTAGAAGTGTAATTATTTTTACTTTAAAAGACATAATTCTAATGCCTATAAAATTATTATTTTTAATAGCTTTATCTTCTCCCACACACTTCCTCTACTTTTTTCACCCTCTATTTTAAGGTGTCCACCGTGAATGGAAGTGTTGGTACTGTGGCAGCCCCTCTGCAGAGCACCTTGACTGAGTTACTTTTAAAGCAGCTCACTTTAGTTTCCTTCATCTTTGGTCCCGTTGCTCCCTGTGGCTCATAGTGCAGTGATAAGCCAGCCCTCTCCTCACTCCAAAATTCAGTGTTCAGGTATCTGGCAGATTTAGTGGCAACTCATGTACTAGAATGTTTTTGTCCTTAAAACATAAAACAAGTCAATTATATCCACTATAGTTTGGTGTTTAAAAAAAAAAAAAAAAAATCTGTTAAGTACAAGTGGATTCAGAGGCTGGAAAAAAAAGGTTTTGTTCACATATTTTTCCAAAGAGGCTGTTGCTGGTTTTGGATTTGGTTGTTGCAGGAGGGGGAAGGATATTGCATTTTGTTTAGCAGTAGGGCAAAAAATAAACAAACAAAACTCCCAAACCCACCTATATTTATCCAAAGTCTGATTTCTCGTAACTACCACTTCAAGGTCTAGTCCAACTGAACACTTTGCACTAAAAGTGTTTATACTGAATGACTTCATGCCCTGCAGCTACTGGATTTTAACTTACATTTTATTGAGATCAAAGTCAAGTGATGCTGACAGTCAAGGTTTTGAAATTGGTAAAGAAAGAAATGCATTGGTGTGGCATTAGATGCCCATGAAATGGATTTACCAAACAGTTCAAAAGCTTTACAGACTAGCTTAAGATGTGTCTGCACACTGCTGCAGTCTACTTTGTAGAGTAAATGGTACTGATTAGCTTGCTATTGTCATGTTCTGGAAGTTGCCTGTATATTAAGCTCAAAGCAGGAAAAAACCAAACCACAGTATTGTCAAAGAAAAAACTGTAATTAATAGTATATTCAGTACAGAAAAAACTACCAAATGTCCAGGGTTTAAAATACTACTTGTGCAGCGTTAATGTTCCTGTTCACTTTATTAAATACATTGCCTACAGTTCAAAATCCACTGTGTTCTAATCTGTTAGTTTGGCAGTGGTTGTATGGGTAGAGGTTTTAGTTGGTATCAAAGAAGCCAGAACTGTTAGAAACCTTCATAGTTGTTCTGAATGTCAGCTCTCCTTTTTTTCTGCATCCTGTTGCAGTTTCTCACTAGCTCCTGAAGACATCTGAGCTTGCACAATCAAGCAGCCTTAGATGTGTTTCCTTTTGCAAGATGAGGGAGCTGTTGTGGATTAGATTCTTGCATTGACCCACCTGTTCTGGGAGTACCTGGACACTGGGTATTGTCCTGTTACATTCCCCATGTGTTTTTTCTACAAACAGAAACACCATGTCATTTACTGAAATGAAGGACAGACAGTGAGACTTGAGGATCTAAATCTGCTGAGGTGCTAAGTCAAGTTACAGAAGTCACTGGGAAGTCTTCTAGAAGGAGCATGCAGTGTGTGATAAAAGCAAGGCCTTTTCTTTGAAGCTCATCAACTATGTTTTTAATTACTCAGAGAAATAGTTGCTGCTTTATTAAAAAGCCTCACCCTGAGGCTGAGCATGCTCAGTCTACAAAGCTTCAGGCACTAAAATAACTTAGTTATGGGAATGAAAACTGCCTCCCCTCTGCCTGTCACAGCACTGCCAAATAAGCAGGAGAATTTGAAGAATAATCTCTTAAAAATTTGTTTTCCTTTTTCAAGCACTGCAATAGAATGTATTTTCTGTGTTTCTTCAGTGGTTGCTACCTACTAAACCAAGTCGAGTTAATGAAGGAGAAATGTCACTGCAATGTGAGAATGTTCCCAGGTGCTGAAAGCTGCACATTATTTTTTCAGATGCTGTTGAGTTTTTGAGGGCTCTTGAATAACTGTGCATTTAAAAAAAAAAAAATCATAACAAAGACCAGCAAACTCTACAATGGAATAAAATGTTACTGAGTCTCTGGCATTGCTGAATATTGCATAATGCTCCATTCTGTTGTCTTCCAGATTTCTTGGAAATATTTGTGCACTATATTGGGATCAGCTGAGCCCCTTATCCATTCATGCAACAGGAGGATCTGATCCCATACTGTTTATTTAGGCAATATCCTAGCAGAAATCTGTGATATTTTCACATGTGTAGAGTAATATCCAGGATGAATGTTCTACTAGTCATATTGTCATGGATTATATATTCCTCTGTAGGGGAGAGAACTGCAGTGGCATGGTTATTTTAGTGTTAGCTATGACAACATTAAAGGTGTGCTGGGGACAGGTAGTATTATCAATATAAATTTACCTTAAAGATGACATTCACTCCTGGTGATGCAGAAGCTTGTGATGTATATTTTATTAACTTTGTGGGGAAAGTGGGAATAGTTGCATGTGACTTGCTGTGATCAGAGTCTTTAAGTATTTTCCTGTGAAAGCAATTGCTGTCCAGAGGAATTACTAATGCTCAGCTGTCATCTGATCACTCTGCCTCCTACTAATGAGCAACACTTGAGTCTTGGGCAGCCCCATTTCCAATACAGATGCACAGATTTCTAGGGAAGGGAAAGATGTTCCGGATACTGTAAATGAAATGGTTCTGTTTCATGTATGACATTCAGTAATGTCTGCTTAGGCTGTGTTTGTAAAGATAGAAGTTAATAATTCCG
>JACBWW010000031.1:3973807-4203951 GCA_020086605.1 Lanius collurio | reverse complement strand
CATATGCAAATCCTGTCAGCCAAATACAGCCAAAGACAGGATGTGACTCTCCGTTCCTGCCTACAAAAAAAAAAAAACAAAAAAACAAAAAACAACAAAGACCTAAAACCGAACAACAACAAAAAACCCAGGCCCGTTTTCTTACATTACGCATTTATTGAAGAATTTAAAGAGACTAGTAGAGTAAAACAATTCTGCCATCCTTGGAAGTCAGTCGTTCGTTCTGTCATGGGTCTAGTCTTAATTTTTTTTTTTTGAGCAGATTCTCCTGTTTCTTACTGATCCAGTGAGACGAGGGGAAATAGAGTTCTTGCTCATTCTTCCAGGTTTTGATTGATTTGGAAGAACCCTCAAACATGTGGTTGTTGTTAAAGCAGTTACTCATATTTGCAGAGGTAACTTTGTAAAGCCTTATATGCTGGACTGGAAGAAGTAGCAGCATCAGTGCTGGCTGTGCTCCAGCTCATTTGTAGTTATATAATGCATTTTACGGTTCAAATAATCTCCTTTTGCACCTGCATGTAATAAATGGTTGAAGGATTGTCTCAAACCGGGCAGTTGCTGTTTCTCAGGTTTGCAAGTCACACCTTTTGTTTTGGACCAGCTAAAATAGGTGATGAAGTTAACCAGTAATGCTTATCTAAGGTAGCTGAAATCTTATTGTCAGAACACAAATATTTAGTGAGAGTTCTGTTTTGTCATTCCAACAGTGTTTTCCTTTGCACACCAAACCCGCTGTAGAAAACTCTTCATCCTAACAGCAGATCTTAAATCTGATTCTTCACTGTTGGTCTGCTTTGCCATCTCATTTTGATTTAGTCATGCCAGAGTTGTAATAGGCACACAAAATAAATATTTTCTTTTAAATAGACAAAATTTTGAGCACTAAGTTTTAGGTACCAGGTTTTAGGAGACCAGAGAAATCACTCCTTCATGGCATTTTTTTTGCTTAACCACAAGGGAGGAAGGATTTTGTGTGTTCCTGTCTCCTCTCCATACATGAATTATATATATGTACAAGTCTGCTCTTCTGCAGAATCACT
This sequence comes from Lanius collurio, assembly GCA_020086605.1. NCBI lineage: Eukaryota > Metazoa > Chordata > Aves > Passeriformes > Laniidae > Lanius > Lanius collurio. Next base: position 4,202,908 of record JACBWW010000031.1, on the reverse strand, counting down.
GTGCTAGTTCTGAACCCTAAAAATAGGAGCATGTCTCAGTTAATTCTTTAAGGCATTGTGTTGACTCTTCAAAGTGTTTTCATTGAACTGTTTTTGCAATGAACTTTCTCACCCCTAAGTTTTCATCTTTCTTGTGATTTTACAGTTATACAATCTCAAAAGGAAAATCCTTATGATAGCAAGTTTGGATATTTTAATTGACCTTAGGGGTGCATGCCATGATTAAAATACACTGGTATCAAATTTATTGTAAAAAATAGGGGATTAAGGATTGAAAACAAGTGAGAGGATCTTTCACATCGGTCTTTGCAATCTTGTGGGCAAGTCAAATAATTGAAACAGTGAGGTTGCTTGGAGGCTCAGGAATCTCAAGGGAACTACAATACTTTGGGGAAGTGGCTCAGCAGCATCAGCTGTGGCTCTGCTGCTGTTTGGTGGGGTTTTTTACTTAGAAATACTCTCATTTCCCATTGTTTCACTGAGGTTCCATTAAATACTTGTGAAATGTTGAGGGACTGAGTTTTGTTCTCTAACCACAGACATTCAAAATAAGATATTCATAAAAGAGACAGCTCTCAAAGGAAATGTCCCTCCAAGGAAACAACCCTCAAACTCAGATGACTGTTGATTTGTAATAATTGAAAGACTGTTTAAGTTTGGCATTAAGTACATGTTCATAGGATTTCCTAATACTAGGAATGTGTTTGTTCTGAATCAGATTGCAGTGAAACTTTTACTTGGCTCTGTATTGACTGTGGCTGGAAATTACAGAAATTTACTGGGTGCATTTGGGTTTTTTGAATATATGAGAAGTAGTCTTAAATTTCATTATGTGAGGATGAAACCTGAAATTGAAAATCAAGTACTGGACCTGCCATACACCCCTGTCCAAAGCAGCACAGCCCATGAAATGGCTGAGCTGTGGAGGAAGGGGCAGTGTTTGGTGTGAGTGAAGGCAAGCTGAGGGAACAGCACAGCTGAATCATTTCTGCCTGGAGCTTCGCTTCCTGAGCAGTGTGTGCCAGGAGAGTCACAGCCTCTGTGGAGGTATGTGGTTGCAGTACCTGATGAAATAATGTGAAAGCTTTGTACATTCTTGAGCTGCCCAAATCCTGTATTTTGCAGTTGTATTTTTCACAGCAAGGAATTTGTGTTGGCATCAGTTTGGTTTTCGTATCTTCTCACTGACCAGTGTGGAAGCTGTCAGTGTGGATTACGTGGAGGGACGTGAGCTGGGGGAATGGTATCATAGCAGAGAGAAGGATATTCCTTTGGAAATGGAGAAATTCTCCCAGCTCCTATTTCTTGTTGGAAAGGGAGATATGAAAAGATCAGTTGTTTTTGTCTTCTGTTTGCTCTCAAAACAGGCCTGGGAAACAGCATGTTGTGTACATATTTCCAGCCTTGCATCATGGCCAGAGATGCATGCTGCATTGTGCCTTAGACTTCTGTCAGCCAGAAAGTCCTAAGGAAATACTAGAAATAGTTCTGTGGCGTTAGCTGGAGGTGCAGCCCCTTTCCTTGGGGCTGACTAGTGCTCATGTCCTTGTATTGCAATGCACACACAGACTGTGCCTTTCTTGTCAGGGATCAAATATTTCTCAGCCTATCATAAACTTCAATGACTAAATGCTCTGGATTGAGTTTTCACTCCAGAAGAAATTGAAAAAGGACGAGCAAGAATAAAATGTAAACTGTAAATATTCTTTTAATTAGTTGAGAGAGAAGGAAATAAACTTGGTATAGGTCTGGTAGCTTAAAAACATGCCTAACGCATTGAATTGAAAAATATTTTGTCTTCTGTACACTGCAAGAATCTTTTCAGAATCCCAAGAAATTGTTAAGAGGCATTTTTTTCCTTGGCTTTGATATACCATTTAAATAGCAGGAGAAAAGTTGTGGGTTTTACAGTTGCTCTCCTTTTTTGCCTTCCCTGTAGGTGAAATAACGATGGATACAATATTATCCCGATTGAAGAAGCTGAGCCATGATGAGCTTAGAGAAGAGATTGTGAGAGCAGGACTGAAATGTGGGCCCATTACCGCAACTACGAGATTTATTTTTGAAAAAAAATTGGCTCAGGCACTGTTGGAGCAGCAAGGAGCACTGGAGGAGGAAGGGTCTGCTCTGCCAGAGGAGACTGCTGGAAATGTCCCAGTGAATCACAACAGCCATGGAAGAGCTTCTGAGGAGGCAGACTTTGGGTACTGTGTGGGTCTGAACCCTCCAGAAGAAGATGCTGTGACCCACGTGAACTGTTCAGCTCCAGCCTGTGGTGCTGATTCACAAATCTCTGCTCAGACACCATCCAGAGACCCTCCCCTATTCTATGGTGTTTGCCCAGTTTATGATGACATACTGGCAAGGAATGGTAAATACTCACTTCCCTTATTTCCAATGATAGGCATTTATTTTACAGTTGTGTCTGGGCAGACCTCTTTTATGTAGCAGGTGCTATGAACACTGCATTAGTATTGTAAGCATTGCTTGAAGTATTTCTTTGTTCCTGTAAATAGTATTTATTTGATTTTCTGAGGCAAAGAAACACAGTTATAAAACATTCCAGGTCTTCTGCCATTAAAGTTCCTACATGTGAGGATCCTCTACGTGATGTAGCTCAGACGAAGAAAATTATTTCCTGTTGCTACTCTTGGACCCCTTCTTTAATCCTTCTCAAGAATAAAAAGTAATCCTCTAAATAAACAATCAAAAGAATATTTATACTGTCATCAGTTGAAGCTGTAATGATCTGTTCTAAAAGTTTTCACATTTTCTGTTTCTGGCAGTAGAGTAGGGCACAGAGGATCATTTACTGTGAGACAGTAGTAAGAATTCTTACTAAGAAAAAGTACATTAAGATATCCTTATCTGAAAAATATCATTTAAAGGAGGAGAAGGATTTGTTTATTATCTAAGGTTCTCTGCAAAGATTTTAAGGGTGTGACAATGCATCACTTACACATTTGGTCTTTCTGAGCAAGAGAACATCAGAAGTATTGCAGGGTGAATAAGCTCTGAGTTTGCTTTTCCATCTGGAAGTGAAATGCTTGTTGAAGGTGGCCCATCCATTACAGGGGGTGCTCAGGTATTGAGTGATACAAATGGCTGAGCCCTGTGCCTGTCTCACCTGACATTACCTGCAGGGTGGGGGAGGTTCCCACTCAGTTTCCAGGAGACAGGATGTAAAAGCAGTTTTGATCCTTACACCATGTTTGGAAGAGAAACAGTCTGAGACCAAAGCTGGAATGATAGTCTAAGAATTCTGTTGTCTTTTTCTAGGAATTGAAATCTGAGATTGTTGAAATATTGAAATTTTGTTTGTTCTTTGTTGCAGAGAGAATACACGTTTATGAAGATAGGAAGGAAGCTCTCCAGGCTGTTAAGATGATTAAGGGTTCCCGTTTTAAAGCTTTTACAAACAGAGAGGATGCTGAGAAATTTGCTAAAGGAATCTGTGATTATTTCCCATCTCCAGGCAAGTCCTCTTTATGTTTGTCTCCAGTGAAAATGGGATCATTTAACAGAGGTAAGTGGGGAACTTCATCTATGTACAGTAGTGCAATAGACAGCGTTGATTTTTTTTTGTAAGGCAAGAAGCAACAACTGCTTTATCAATATACTAATAACAGAAAAAATTCAAAGGGTGGAGCACTGAATGAAGTTTAAAAGAACTTTTATTTTAAGTGTAAAAATGTTTAAAATATTTTAAATGTAAAATAGCATTGTTGCTCTTCTAAGGCCATAATGTAGGTAATGGTCTGCATGGATACTTTGTGTAGTAGTCATGTTTGCTAGGACTTGATTGTACACATGGGCTTCAGGATATTCAGGCTTAGTAAGAAGCTGATAAAATTGCACAGTATATTAAAACTATACTCAATTGTTAAGTAAATTTATAAGTTCAGAAATAAAATGGTAAGCGCTGATCATATTTCACAGTGTCCCCAGCTGCTAGATTAAAGGGATTCAGGAGTCACAGAACTGCAATTTTAATAATCAGAAAATTGTTGTTTCTTGCTGAATTTTGCTTTTAAGCTTGGACAGGAGCAGACTGGTAATTACAAAGTTTACCAGTCCCTGTTAAAGTCCGAAACTGTTTTACAAGATGATTAATCATTTTCCTCTCCCTCCCTATTACTAATTACAAGTGTATTTAAATGCCTTGATATTGAGTTCAGTTTCCTTACTCCTGTGTATTAAAGATGCAAAATTAATACATAGTATAGACGAAAAGCATAATTTCCATGGCCAGCGTGTGAAAACGGTGATCAGTGGAAAGAATGTATCTAGAAACGAGTGGTTTGTGTGTTGATAGATGGCTTGTGCTCCCCTGAGAGTGAGACTGCAAATAAGGAGAGAGCCAACAGCTACAAAAGTCCACGGACTCAGGATCTCACAGCTAAGCTTCGGAAAGCTGTGGAGAAAGGAGACACAGCAACGTTTTCAGAACTCATTTGGAGTAACCCTCGTTACCTGATCGGGTCAGGAGACAACCCTACGATCGTACAGGTGAAAAACAGCAAGAAACTGGAAATCCAGGTTTGGGTTTAGTGATGTAGCTTTTGGGGCCTGAAAGCAGAAGTGGAAGGAATGCTGTTTCCTGCTCCTCCTTCAAGACACCTTGTTCCACCCAGCTCAGGGTTTCTCAGTGTTCATTGACAGCAGCTGGGGCACTCCTCTGTAAGTCACCCTGAGAGCTCCCTTAGCTCCAGCAGAGCTGAAGGAGCTGAGTGTGCAGTTCTTCAGGGAATAATAGCTTTATTCAGTAATGCAAGAACAGTCTTGTCTTCTTATTCTTTGGTCTCCTCCAAATAATTGGAATCTTTCTAAAAACAGACTAATTTTAAATACCAGGGTAGGGCCTAAGCTGTAATTAGGTGTTCCTACAGCATTGCTTACCTAAGCAACCCTATTAAATTCTGAAACCATGTATGAGGTGCCATTTAGCAAACACTGACAATCTTACTTCAACTTGTATCAGACCAGCTTTGTGCAGCTGTTGAAGTTTTTTATGTCATACAGCAAAGCAGCTGAATATTTTATATCTATCTATCTACACCCATTTTCCTGTTCTTCTTATAGACTGAACTTCCTACCTCCCATTATTGCATGATATTTTATTATACCTTTTTTGCCACATTCTTTCCCCAAATAAATACTATAGCTGAATATAAGAATAATTTCATTAATTATAAGAATAATGTGGGTGTAAAGATAAGTCTGTACAAAATATTAGTATAACACTCCAGTGTTATACTAATATATAGGTGTAAGAGAGCTATTTAGATTGGGGTTCATTCTAATGTTGGTCTTTTTTTCCAGGAAGGGTGTAGGTACAATGTCATGCATGTTGCTGCCAAGGAGAATCAGCCTGCTATCTGCCAGTTATTGCTGGACACTCTGGAAAATCCAGAATTTATGCGGCTGATGTACCCAGATGATAACGAAGTCATGTTGAAGAAACGCATCCAATATATTGTTGACCTTTACCTGAACACTCCAGATAAAATGGTAAGATTGGGGGGGAGGGGCTACCTGTTTATTATTATTATTATTGTTGTTATTATTATTGTTGTTGTTGTTGTTATTATTATTATTATTTTAATTATTATTTTATTATTATGGAAACAACTGGAAGGGGTTAATGATGTGTAAGGGAGACTGACAGAGAACGGAAGGGGAGCTGTCCATGAGTTCTGTGGGTTTTGGTTATCATTATTCTTCACTGTGGTGGGATAATACTTGTTAAGAGCTGGGATAATTAGTCATGATATGTATTTACTTTCCTCAGTCTCAAAACTAAATGTGTGGTAGTGACTTTATCATCTTTCTAAGGGCATATGAATTTTTCCTTTTTTCCCACTGCAGGGGTTTGATACTCCATTGCATTTTGCCTGCAAGTTTGGGAATTTGGATGTTGTTAATGTGCTTACCTCTCACCCAGCCATTGTAAAAAATCCAAGAAATAAATATGATCAAACTCCGGCAGAAGTAAGTCTTTGCATGTCCACAGCAAACCCAAAAATGTTATCCTGATCAGTATTTTTCATATTCAAACATTACTGACTAATATAGATAGAAGGTTTGTAGTAAGGTGCTAGTGTCATGATTAAAGAGTAAATTCTGTATAATATTAAAAATATTTTATGCTGATTGTGTCTGTGGAAAAGTTTTAGACTGTATGGTGTTGGATGTATTTCAGTTGCACTACTATGAATTGAAAGTACTGAGTGAGATGAGTAGGGGCCAGTAAAGTGATTGTTCAGGAAGAAAACACATTGCAGTTGATTTGAACCTGAGATTCTTATGCTGTACTAATAACTAAAATTGTATTAACAGATAGTTTGTGAAAGAAGCAAGAATAAATCTGCAGAATTGAAAGAAAAGCTAAGAGAGTGCTTGAAAGGTCTGTATGCAGAATTTTGTACTATATCAGGCGTGTGTTTTGGCTCATCTCTGTCTTCTCTTTGCTTTCTGTAACATTTCAGTTTATAAGTGATGCTGCTGTACAGTGCTGTGAAAACCAAAGGGAAACTCTAAAACTGAGCAGGGACAGAAAAGTTTTTGTCTTTTAAATTACAGTCAGAACTGATAATGTACGCATCACAAGGTTGCCCTCATGGCTCTGTAACATAGGAAAGGCCCTGATTCAGCAAGCCTGGAGCAGAGTGTTAAATCTAAAAGAAACAAAAACCCTTTGCAGGGCAAGAGGTGTATCTGACATGCTGGGGAGTCCTGTAATTTTGTAATTTCTTTTGACATAGAACTTTCTCTGTTTTGTCATGTGTGTGTTCAGGCATTCCCAAAAGGAGGTTGTGAAATTTGTTAAAGACCTTGGGGGAAGGGCTCTGTGAATCATTGCAGGGTTTTTTTGTGTTTGAAAGAGAAGGGAACCTGCGCTAAAATGTGATCTCTAATCACTGAAGCCGTGAGTTTGAATTACGAGGAATTTTACTCATGAAGTAAAGTCAGATGTTTCAGTGTACAGGTGCACTGATGGTCCAGGAAGACACAGCAGGCTGATGTAACATAAACTTAAGGAGAAAGCTCTGTGTGATCTATTTTAGGTCGCTATTATGTACCTCTCCTGAGAGCAGAAGACAATTCCTCAGCCCCGGTCATTGGCGCGCCGTGGTCGCCCGATCAGACGGATGATGGCCCCCAGAGAGCTTCATCTAAATACCCTGGCAGCCCCAAAGACCCAGTGCTGTCCATAAGAGCTTTTGCAGGCCCCATGAGCCCCTCAAAGGTAAGGAGAAAACTTCATGTGACTCCAGTGCCCATGCTTCTCCTTTTTATGGATAAAGGAGATCCCCACAGGGTTTCTTGTGTGGTGTAGCTTGCTCATGGTGCAGGTTGTGGCTTTCTCTTTGCTGAGGAGATGAATCTTCCTCCATGGAGAAGCACAGAAACTTGTAAATATTTTTTTATTGCTGAAAACAGAAATGTGGTGTAAATATGAAAAGTAGAAGTTCAGTCAAAAATTGTTTTCTTTTTCCTCTCAGAATCTGTTCAAAGAGCACCTCTGGCAAACCTTTATTTCTTACAGATAATTACTGTAACTTTCTAACCTGAAGCAAAGCCTTTCAAGGCAGCTATGAATCAGTTTAAAAAATCTTAACTATAAATTTATCTCATTTCTCGATGTTGGCACTGGATGTTAGAAGCAGTTTAACCTCTGCTTGTTGAGTTAACATTAATATATTTTTCTAGATGGAAAAATTGACAACCAAGCAGTAGGTGTTGGGATGGTTTTGGAAATGTATTGATTGTATACTGAAAAAGCAAAATCTTCAGTTTTCAGTAGGAATGCCTAGATACCTGTTAAATATATTCCAGACTTACTGGTGTTTGTTTGACTCATTTGTTTATTATGAACATGCTGCAAGTATGACAGCTTTAGAAACAGTGAATAAAGACAGTGGAGGACTTTGTGTCATCTGATGGTTGCATTCTTTAAGACTCAGTTTTACCAAAATGCTTAGTACTTTTTCTTCTAAATGTTCTTGATCAATTTTCTGTTCAACTGACAGAAATTTAAATATAATTTATACTCTGAAAAATATTATCTATGGTGTAAACAGTTCATAATTTTGATTGCTGACAGGTGTTTTAATGTCTGAATGTAGTTCTTAGTCATTGTGATCTTTGTCATGTAAAGTCAAGAAGTGTGGGATTTTGTAAAAAATTTCCCTTGAGGCATTCCAAATTCAAAATAGACAGCAAGAATTTATTCTAATCACTGTAGCAAGTCTGTGCATATAAAAGTATCCCCTTTGCATCCTAGAGAACAATGACCAGGAAGCATTGTAATTAAATAAAATGACATGGCAAAATCACAAGATACTTCTGTTTCCTGCTGCACACAAATTAAAACCAGGCAGATGTGGTGTCTGTGCAGTTGATTTCTGATGGTTGTACATTATGGTCCTTCTCTTTCATGAGCAGTTAAGAGATAAAAGTAACCACCAGTAGTGAAAGGAGTAACTTTAGATCCAGTGTGAGATCCTTCATAGCTGGAGTTGAGCAGCACCTGTGGACAGCAAACAGCTGAACATCTAGACCTGTGGGTAGACATGTAGCCAGCACAGAGTTAGCTCATATTGTGGGGGGTAGTTTTTTAATTTATTTCTGTTTTTTAAAGGCCGAAGAATTTCGCAGACTGTGGAAGACTCCACCTCGAGAGAGGGCTGGCTTCTTTCACAATGTCAGGAAATCTGATCTGGAGAGAGGTGTTGAAAGAGTTGGAAGGTATCTAAAAGATGTCAATATAAAAAATTAATAATAGAGCATGTAAAAGCAAAAGACTGTGCTGAGAGTACAGTTATTACTTACTGCACAATATCTTGGAGCAAAAGCTACTGCAGAAATATTTAATGAAGTATTTTGCAGTTGGATTTTTACTGTATTTTTAAAATGCAAATGAGATAGCTAAAATGTGAGACCTGGCTTTCTTAGCTTTGACAATAAAGATATTTTAGCTATTATTGATGGTATGTATGGAATGCTTTTTGCAGACATTTGCTTGCCTTGTTTGGCAGATCTAAAATAATGCATAGCCTGTTTATTCTGTGAAAGTGAGGGATTGTTAAAAGGGAGCAGAATGAAAAGACCCTGATACAAATGTGCTACTTTATAAAAGCTCTGTGTGTGTGGTGTGTCCTTGCAGTTAAAATACCTTTTATCAGTAACATATGGAAAAAAATACTTTGTTAAAAGCTGACTGCATTTCTTCTTTAAAATAATCCCTCACTTCCTCCTACCTCTCCCATTCCCAAATAGAAGAAGCTGTTGAGTGCAGTATCAGTGGGGATTCTTCTCTATCTGAATGTCTAGATACAATCAGCTTAAAGATAGCAATGTTTATGCTGCTAACTGTAAAAATAGTAGATTAAATGTGAAAAATGCTCTAGAAAAAACGAGGTGATACTTAGATTGCTAAGGATGTGTCTGTGCTTTTGCAGACTGTTGATTGTTGTGGGATTGTGTTGCCTAGTTGCACGTTTGTGCTCCTGTTTGTAGCTGTTAAAATGTGATCAGAAAAGTTATTGTCAAACTAATATTTATGTCTTCACAAATGATTCGTTTTATTTTATTTATTGCAGGGAGTTAGCTCATGAACTGGGGTTCCCGTGGGTTGAATACTGGGAATTTCTGGGCTGTTTTGTTGATCTGTCTTCCCAGGAGGGGCTGCGAAAATTAGAAGAGTACCTGAGTCATCGTGAAATGAGCGAAAAGGCTCAGCCAGAAACAGGGGAAAATGAAACCTGCAATAGATATAAAACTCCACATCCCTCTGGTAAGAGAAGGGCAAATGCTGCAAACAATGGGTTTTACCTGGGGAGAAGAGGGAGAGGAAAAGCTTGGTGCCCAGGGGAAGCAGTGTTCACCTGTTGTGGTTGCTGTTACTCATCTCTTATCCAAACAGTCTGATTACAGTATCAAAAAAGGAGCCACAGTGAATGTAGGAGAAGTACAGTCTTTATCTTTCATGTGAAGTACTTTCTTTGAGTGTACCCCCAGATGAAATCCCTATAAGAAAACCTCTATCTTCAGTATGTTTTCACTCAGAGCATTTGGGAATTCATCTTAAAGTATAGAATTTTGTAATCCACATATATAGAATAAGTAACTTTTAAAAATAAAAGGATAATTCTTTACAACTGTGAGAGTGAAAGACACAAGAAGCAAAACCAAGGAAAGCTTTTATACCTTAGACCACTGCTGGCCATGTGTGCATTTTGAATTTGTAACTTTAGTCAGGTAAGTTCATGCTGTTACATAAAACCAGAGGGGTCTTCAGGAAATAAAGTAAGACAAAAAGATTGTGTATTTGTTCCTAGTTTATGTACTTGACTTTCTTTTTATGTGTTGCTCTTGTTAAAATTGTTTACAGGTAAAAGTAAAAAGTCCTGCAATTCCATTTCTGTTGGAGCGTTTTTAGATGAGGATGATGATGACATGAGCTTAGAAGAAATTAAAAACAGACAAAATGCAGCACGAAATATCAGCCCCTCTCTTGTGTCCAGGGAGCCCAGCATTGATGCCATTGGAGATGCTGAGTGTGATATCCTGTCCATGGAGTGTGCAGGAAACATCATAGAGACCTCAGCTCACCCCCGGCACTATGAGAAGGGAGCTGCTTCCAGCCAAAATGGGTTTTGCAGTGCTGTGTCCAGTGAAAGAATCATCAGTGACAGAAAGCATCTGCATGATGGCTCAGAATGCCTCATGTCACCCGTTTCCAATTTGATGTCAGAATTTGAAAGCCTGTCGTTCCAAGAACAAGAGTTTGGAGGAGTATCTCATAAAATCACTGAAAAAACTGAGAGTGAGGGAATTCTGGACAAGACCTGCTACGCAGTGTCAATGGCAAGTTCTTCTGAGCCGAATGTTACAGGAAAACCTGGAGACACCAAGTTAAGGACAGACCACAAAATATCATTAGATAAGGAGAGAGTGTGCAGAGAATCTGGAATTCAGACTAAGGAAGCACAACAACGTCAAGAACTTTCTTCCCAGAAGTTTCTTTTGAAGACTTCATCCACAAATGACAATTTAAAGTTATTCCTGCTTGGGTAAGAATTGTCTTTTTAAACTCTTACTTGCACAGGCAGTCTCTTTGTTCATATAAAAACTAATTGGAATTGTTTTATTGCCTGAACAAATACATGGTTCTCTTTTCATCTAGTTCTGTTTCTATTCTAGGGAGCAGCCCTCGAAGCTGGATGGTGATGTCTTAGCAGCTATAGAAGGAGCAGAGATTGATCCCCAGAAATACCCAATGATTTACAAATGGAAACACACGGTGCAGTCCTACTCCTCATCTGACAGGCAAAGGTATTGCTACAAACTCAGTCACAGGAGTTGAGTTACATTTTTAGCAGGTCAGCTTGAATAGCAGAATTTCAGGCCTTGTTGCCCACAAACCCATATTTTAAACATTCAGCAGAATTAACTGTTTTCTGAGGTTAATCACCAAAGCCTTTTGGGCTGGTGTCTGTTGATAAGGAGTTTCCTGGTGGTACAGTCGTGTTCCTTCCATTCCACTGCTGTTCCAAGTAACTTGAGCATGTCTCCACAGACAAGGCAGACATGAGTATTTTCCTCCTGGCCAATGTCTCACTTCACTGATTTGGTACTTGGATCCTTCACTGGACTCAGTGGTAGTTGTGCTGTTGGTTTGTAATTTATCCCTGTTGTTGATGCAGTGCAGGAGTGCTGTGTTGCCTTGCAGTACTTGGGTTGTGCAGAGGGATGTTAAGGTGAATTTAATGCCTTTAGTCATGTTTTCATTTTTAGTCTTTATTACCCCAGTCCAGAGGAATTGTTCTTGTGAAGGATAGTGTATATGGTCATGGCCATTTTGAAAGAAATGGTGTAGAGAAACACATCTACATAGAATATTTTGTGCTCTTCCTATTCCTTTTCTTCTTCCAGACTTGTCTCTTACCAGATAGGATTTTTCTCAGCTGGTGCATTGGTTCTGAGATCTAAAGTGATTCTGAGTTAAAGCGCTGCTCTCATTGTTGCAGTTTCCTTTAAAAAGTGCACAATAACTCCTGGTTTCTTTCAGTTGGCCAAGTCCAGCACTGAAGACAAGATTCCGGTCCCAAACCATTGCTGCTGGCCTTCCAAATGCTTCAGTGTACCCTAATTCAGGAAGAAACAGTCCCATACCAGGAAGTCCAGGCAAACACGGCAGTGCCGCCTCGTTCCCTCCGGAGCCTGGGAGCCATGGGCGCTACAGCCCCGCCTGTGTCCTGCGCTATTTCTCAGAGCCGCCTGCCCACTAAAATACAACTCATCTTCCTGGGACTTCAGTGCTGTTTTCATTGTTAGAGTGGAGGAAAAATTACAATGTTACTAAAGTGACATGAGGTTTGTACTTGGCTATTTATTTTTCCTCAATTGAGGACAACTGTATGTTTAAAAAATGGAATATATGTCTTAATGCCATATACGAGGTAGATTATTACTGGTGATATGCAAGAAGTTCGTGACAGTGCAGTTGTCCAGTAGCTCCAAATTAACCCTTGTTGCCAGTACCACGGTGGGCTGAACTGTCCCCTAGCAATGGTGGCATTTGCTGTCACTACTTACCCTCGTTGTAATGAACACACAGCCCTCAACTGCCTTTCTTTGCCTTGGATGGTCGAGGAAATGCATCATCAGCAAATAGAACAAGGGAGAGGCAATCGATGGCAGGAACTGCTGCTTGCAGGGGGAATGCTCAGAGTGAAGAGTCTAAAACATGCCTGGGAATGCAAGGATGACTTTGCAGTGTGGAGCAGGGATGTGAAACCCTGTGCATAAGCAGAGAGTGTTTACAGCCAGCTGGGCTGGGCAGTTGATACCCACACCCACACTCACCTGTCTGTCCATGTGTGTGTGCACAGATTTGCACAGAGACCCTTGAGGCTCTGCTTGCTCTGAGGCTGTTACAGACACCACGATCTTACCAAGTGTGTTAGAAACAGGGCACTATAGAAACTACTGGGATTCCTTTAAGTGGTAGTGTGAAGATTTAAGGAAAAAAAAATCTTTAAAATTAGCTGTTTATTTTCCCCAGAGAAGCTGTTAACACTAGCAGATTTTAACAGTTACTACACAAAAGCACATCAGCAATAATCTCAGCAAATTTACCAGCAAGATACCTTACCTTAATGGTCTAGTTTGTAATATGTTAGCATGGTAGCCAGTGGCCCAGGAGGTGGCTATTTCCCAACTATAAAGAGAGAGGACTAAGGACTAAGAATATTTTTATGAAATCTGAGCTTTTACTATGTCTCTAGTGTGGATGTGGTAATGAGTTTTTGTTATAGTAGTCAATAATTTTATTCTTAAGCCTTCTGTAAGAATGACTTGTTTTGACAGCGTGATGCTGAGAATAAGAAAGCTTTTCAAAGCTCCAGAGAGCTTTCCTTATGAAGCCTGGTAGTTGTAATGTTGCATGAAAGGCTTCCAGAAACAGAGCTCTCTAGATTAAAAAAAAAAAAAAAAGAAAAGAAAGAAAGAAGACCTATCTACTGTTAGAAGACAAATCTGATCAGAAAATGAAGCTGTGCTGGTGAGAAGAGATGGATTGGGATGGTGCCACACGGTGAGTGAGAGCTTGGAGCCACTTTGCAGGGCTGAAAGGGAAGGGCACCAAGTTCAGCAAACACGGGTGGGAGGCAGGAGGGGCTGGCCCGGCCTCCCCCAGGGTCCCACCAGGCCCGGGGCCATGCCAGAGCCCGGGGCTGCTCACATGGCAGTGACTGTTCCTACACAAACTGTGCACCCTCATAGGTTCGTGACTGGTACTAACCTAAAACACTGCACTTAATGCTTTTGCAAGCTCAGTAGTGCCTTTTGTAATATATTTTTTTAATTAAATTTTTGTTCTTTTAGAAGTTTAAAAAACAAAAGTGGCATCCACTTACTATGGGCAGATAAAATACAGTTTTTGTCTGGGCTTTCTGAACAGGATGTATTTTAATGTCTCTAAGTTGGATTATTTGGTGCGATAGCTCTCCACTGGGGGAGAGACTCCTCTTTTAGAAATTATTCTTAAAAAAAAAAAAAAAAAAAAACCAAAAAACTTACTCTGCTCTTTTTTTTTGTTAAAATCGAGCCTAGTTCCATGGAGCTGGAAATTAGGAAGAGCAGTTTTACATAAACACCTCTCATTCAGTCATATTCCAGAGAAGTACCAGGGGCTTGGGGGGTGTCATTCTTTTGGAAACATCTTAAAAAAAAAAAAAAACAGAACCACAAACATAACCTATTGTTACCTAGTGTTTTAAAGGACTTTTTTCGTAAGGATTTTTTTGTTGTTTATTTTATTTTTATGCAGAGGGCTCCATGGTTCCAAAATATTTTAAGGTACCCACATCCACCCAGTTTTACTTTAAAAGGTTTGAGACTGGCTTCTTCTTTTTGCTGGTTGGTTTTGGGTTTTTCAAATAATTTAATGTTCATCATTCTGGAGAAATTGATAGCTGATGTAATTGTCTAATACCATGTTAGAGCTCAACTGCTGGGGTAAATTGTTGTGGGTGCAGCTGCTGTTCTCAACCCTGGACCTTCAGAGCTGTTGTTCAGCAGCGTTGCCCTTTTGCTAAGAGCTCGTTACTGAGCCAGGAGACTGATACTAATACTAGTTCTTTGTCCTTTTTACCTTTATTATGCTTTGCTTTATTTTTTTAATATTTAAATGTATGTTAGTGCTCTGTACATGTAGCCACACACCCCCCACACATACCCTTCCACCCACCGACCCCCCACACCCTTGCCTTTCACTTTGTAATCTTGTTTTCGTTCAGGCAGGAGAGTATTTTTTTTAACTGTGTTATATAATGTGCATTAGTCCAGTTGTACTGCACTTAAGAGGTCATTTTTCTAACACTGTATTATTTCAGCTATGACAAAAATAGCAATTTATGTAGCGATTTGATCATTTGTGATTTTGTGAAGAAAGCCCTTCAACACTGAGCCTGTGGAGACACTTTAAATCAGTGATAGTGCTTGAATTGTGTTTTCTTGGCCAAAAGTTCACTTTTAAAGGTGCAAAAAATTAGTTGTGTTTTTGTTGGTTGTTTTTTAATTAGCAATGTGTCATGTTAAAAATACAAAAGTACCCCACTTTCTATTAAAAACCAAATGAATAGCTGAAAGTGTTACCCTGTGTTCAGTATGGGACATGGGGAGAAGGAGCTGGGTTGAGGCCATGACAGAGTGACTCACTGGTTAGTCCAGGCCTCTCTCCATACCTGCAGCTGTTTGTGTGCACAGTGACAATGGATTACACCACCAATGACTTAAGAGTTTTACGGGGTTGAAGAAACAGGAACGCAGACTATAGTGAAAAAGAATTAATTTTCAATTTCATGCTTTCCATCTCCACCTTAAGGGTCACCAAAACTATTGTTAATTTCTGTACCTAGCCAAAGAGGTGTTGTGGCCTCTGGTTGCCCACCAAGAGCTTGTTGAGTGACACAGAGGGTGTAGCAGGGGATGTGTGTGAGAGGGTCCATGTGCACACACACAAAAACGCACAGAATTTTCATCTTGCAGGTGCTGCTGCTCCTGTTCCTCGTGGTGGGGACACAGCCCTGCAAATGGCTGTGCTGAGGCTACAGCAGTTCCCCTCCTGCACAGCTCTGTGGCTGATGACAATTAACGGCTCTGGCTCCCATCTCAAGTTTACATTTCAGATGGTTCGTGAAAGAGCTGTTGCCCTTGAGCAGCGTGGGACATGTCAGCTCCTGCACTGGCAGTCCCCACAGAGCTCCAGCCACACTTGCTACAGCTGCCCATTCAGCTGAAGAGACAGGAAACAAAGACAGACCAAGTATTTTATTCAAAACGTTTAAAAAGTTAATAGACAAAAACTGATAAATTATTCTCATTGCATCAATGAGATACAACATAATGGTTTCCTCTTGCCCCCACACCTTACACTACACAACAGTTTGTTCCCTACCAGTCCCTGTTCCTTGAACTTACCCAGATGTAGCAGCAGTTCAATATCAAGCCCTTAAATCCTCTTCTCCATAGGTTGTATGCCCTGCTTATGCTTCTGACAGGAGTAAGTTCAGTATCTCATCAACATCCTTATTGATCAGAGAACCTGTCCACGTTACATCTGCTGTCCTGTTTGCTGTACAGTCTGTGCTCTCTCCCCAAGGCAGACAATGCCTATAGTGAAGTCTTCCAAGCCTCCACCTATTATCAGTTCAGGTGCCCAGCAAGCTTCATAATGTTTCTGAGCCCTCCCACATACCCACATACCCAGCAGTGTCAGAGCTGTATGAAGGAGGCACCTGGAGCATTCTGCCCAATGCCTGTCCTATACACTCAGCCTGGACAAACCATCCCATGGCCACTTCTCACCATTCTGGCAACAGTAGTTTGCTCCAGTGTTGCAGGACCTGCAGCATCATTACCCTGAACTCTGTGGTGGTATTGTTCTATTCTGAAAGTAAGGTATCAACAAATAACAAATCAAAGGGAAGAGCACTCAAAAATATGTCAGTAACTGAAAGCACTTTGAGAAGACTGCTGCTTTCCTCCCATCTTACTGCTACAGGCTCATCCATACAGCCTTCTCCAGACCATGTTTTAGCTAAAAGGCTTTACAAGACTGAAAAACATTTTTAAGAACATCTTAAAGGACATTCTGAGGATGGTGGAACACTTAATATAAGCATCAGTTAGTTCTAGCACCACAGCTCTGAGGCAAAGGGTTTTTTACCCTCTTTCCTTTATGCTCATAACCTCCAGGCACAGTTTACACAGGCTTTTTGGGGGCAGAGGGGAACAATGACAACATCAACATACACACTCAACAGCTTACAAAAACTGAAGCTTTATCCCTTTGTCCTTTGAACAGCAGAATACCCTGTTTGTCACTTCTGCAGGCGCTGGAACAAGCTGTCTCACCTTTTGTTTTAGCTGCAGTGTGATACAAGGCTGCTCCCACACCAATCACTTTCCTGCACAAGAAAAATACCCACAGGAGCAAGCTTTGGTTAGAGAAATTCACAGCAGGGTGGGGGAAAAGTCAGTGCTCTTGCAACTGCTGAGCAGACATTCAATCTCTGTATTCCACAGCTCAGCTTTGAGTTTTGGGGAATACTTAAGGACTGGACAGCTTCAGGCTTACAAAGGTTTCTTCTTCTCTGGGCTGAAAGGCAGATATGAATATGAAGGAGGAAAGGGGCTAATTTAAGACAGCATCACACCCCAACAGAATAAAAATCTAGTAGTACTGTAGCAGAATGTGCTAGTGCAAAGAGACCAGAGGCAGCTTCCGGCCAGTCATCCATCCATTGTGCTCACTCAGGTGCGTGTGATTTTGTCTGGAGGCATGAAACCTGTGTCACCCAGCGTTCGAAGGGCCACTCTGCCATTGGGACGTATCACCAAGTGAGTGATGCTGCCGTTGTTGAGAGACAGTCGCAGCCAACCTTCCGGGGGAAACTGCAGTGCTCTGATGACAAAACCACACATATTATTAATTCATGAACAGTTAAATTAACATGCCCTCACAGCATCACCTTCTGTCCCAGATAAGGTGGAAGGAGGGGGGAAAATCAAAATTGGTGGGCATTGTGCAGCTTGCATACCAATGCCCCCAGTCAGCCTTGGAAAAAAGCCTTTTCTTGTGGAACTGATACAAAACTGCAGCATTGGTAACTGGACTGGGGCCAGGAGTGCCCTTGGCTAAGCAGAGTCCCCCAGCTGGGTGTGATTACTGCTGACAGGATTAGCTCAAGTGGACAGAAGGTAGCAGCTCAAATGCAGCGAGGCTGCCGGGAGTGCTCTGAGCCCCATCGCAGACAGAACTGGGGAGGGCCCAGGCTCTGGCTGTCCCCACGAGGCTGCAGCACCACCACACCTCTGCAGGTGGGACAGGGCGGAGCTGGCTCAGCACCCAAGGGCCACCTCTGCAGAGACCAGGTGGATGTGGCAAACAGTGACTGTCACTCTCCATTTCAGCCACACCACCACAGCCCAGGCAGTGACACAGGATTCACTCCAGTGGCCTGCACGTGCCTGTGGAAGAAATTCACCAGAACTACCTTCCATCAGCTACATCATTCCTCAGGAAGGGCAAGAAAAAGTACCTTGTGCCTTCCACAGCATCACAGCTGGTCTGCAGCCATTCTGAAATTCCTAACTCAACAGCCTCAGGAGCTCCATCAATTGTATTAAACACCTGGAAAAATACCATGTTGCCTCAAACAGCTTTTGCCTCTGATACTGAGGAAAAACTTGGTTTTGGCTCTGGTGACAGTCTTGTAGAAAGCCAAAGAAATTAAATACCACTACAGCCAAGCCAGATTTGAAGTGAATGTTACATGGATTGTGTTCAGTTGTCCTATCAGACTGCCTGGAATAGAAGGCACAGAAGAGACATTAAAATGAAGAGGAAAGCAACAGCAATGAGAAAAAGCATGTGAGTATTTCAGAAAAAGCCTTGGCAGGAGCAACATGGTATTTTTTAGCACAGGAAAGAATATTCTGTTTACCTGATCAATAATTTTAAGTACAGCAATTTTGAAAGGCTCTAGGGCAGCCCACAGAGCAGAGAGGCCAGCATGTAACTAGCTCAGCTAAATAAAACTAACTGAAATTGTTGTAGGTATTGATCAGATTAAACTTTAATCACATCTGTCCTGCTCATGACAAATTATCTTGCAGACAGTGCTTTGTTGATGGGGAAGAAGAATAAAACACTGCCTGGATACAGAGACAGGCAGAGATCCAGAACTGTTTTCTCCTTTATGAACAACCTTGATGTTATTGGAAAGATCCACTCTCCCCTTAATCCAATACTGCATGTTACTGCAAAAACACACTAATGCAACTTGAACACAACTCAAAAATATCCATTAGTAAAGAATTCCCAAAACTGAATCAATCTTTAATTATACAAGATCAAATTCATGTCACCTCAAAGAGATGCACCCAGCCAAATGCTCTATTTGTAATGTTTTCCAACAGGCCCAGCCCTCAGGCCTGTGGAAGCAGAAGCATATGGTAATTAAAGTAACTGTCTGGATGAATAAAAGTTAAAGTTTCACCGATTTAACCATTTTTTGCTTTAGAATTACAATGAAAGTACTCTAATTTTCAAATGTACCTTGATGAAGTTGCAGAAGCAGCTGCTCACAATGCAGGCACTGATCTCCAACCACTTCAAAGAAGTCAAATCAACACATCTCCTCCCTCAGTGGTGCCAAAAGCCAACCCTGTTTCAGTGAACCCCCCCCTTGGGCAGCCCCAGGGGAACAGAGCAGCCAGCCCGTACCTGCACACGATGTAGCGGATGACGTTGGCGTGGCACACAAAGATCTCGTAGCTGTCCTCCTCCTGTTTGGCATCAGCTCTATGAATGAAGTTTCGAAAAGCAGCCTCAATTCGAGCTCCATCTTCGTAATACTGCTAAAGGCACCGAGGTCACAGTTACACAGCGCTCCGAGCAGCACGGGCCAGTCTGCACTCCTGGGGCCTCCTCTAGAGCTCTTGGTTACTGGGGTGCACACCTGAGGCTCAGCTAATGCTCAAGGACTGCAGGTTATTTTAACTGCTCTGCACACTTACTGGGGAGGAGGAAAGTATGCAATTATCTAAGGGCTGTGATAACAAACATCAGCTCAGACACTGCAAGTTACTGCTACTGCCCATACAGAGTATACTGAAAAAAAACATAAACAGAGAAAATTTCAAAGAAAAAGTTACCACAGCTTCTGGTTTCCAGTGGGAGACTGGAGGGTCTGGTTCTATAGGTGCTCCCTCTCTCAGCAGATCAGTACTGATCTTTTTGACTCCTGAAATATTAGATACACATTCAGAAAGGAGTTCACATGCCATTACAAACAGCCCCACAACTCTACAATCAATAAATTTTTCAGTCTTTCTTTAAGGAATGCTTACTCTCCATCCTAAAATCCATTTTACTCTACACACTTCTGTTAAGAGATGTGGATCTCTCCAACAAAACTGTTTTGCCATCAGCAAGACAACTTATTCTAATTGTAAACAGAACAGCAAGATGTTTTCCCTGTCTGTTACACTTCAAAAAAGCTCATTTGTACTTTTAAAGATAAACTGGAAACAAGCAGAATTACAGCTGTAGGTTTCTTTATAAACACAGACATTCACACAAGGCTGGAAAATGGCTAAATAACATATCAAACTTAAGGACAAGCTTAGAGCTCTACTGGAAGCAGTTTTAAGGATCAGAAGATAATAAAAAATTAAGGGAAGTCTCTTACCTGGGAGATGTTTGCTTATAATTTCAGTTGTTTCAGTTGCTCTAGTCATGGAGGAGTGGATAATCTGATCAAATTTTAATCCCAGGCTTGCCAGCCTGTGTCCAGTCAGTTCAGCCTGCTCTCGACCTTAAAAAGTACATTCATTATATAAGTTGGTGACACTCCCATAAGCACCTCAGGCAAACTACCAAGAGAGTTGTCCAGCAGACATAAACGGTCTCCATTGATGACAGGCTTTTTTCCTTTCAAAAAACAGCTGGAAAACATTTTTATTAGAGCCACTACTTACTCAGGTGCCAAGCTTACTGGTTGTACAATTTCAAATCATACTTCCATTGGTAGGAAAAAAATTGTTTGTTTTAATTAAAAAAAAAATCAAAACTTATTCAGCAGCTTTCACTGAAGTATTCAATAGCCCTGCTAGCCCCCTCCCAAGGATGCAACAGACCCCCCAGGCCTGACAGGGTGTTGTTAGTCATAAAGGCAACACCACCTTGGCACAGTTCACAGCACCTGGGCAGCCTCAGGAAGGTTCATCCCACCTTTCATGCAGGCAGGTGACAAGACAACAGACAGGTTAAGTCACTTACTTAAGGGACAGGATGAGACAGGATTAAGATCATGCTTTGTTACCAGTTTAAGACAGCACTTGAGGCCTGCAATTAGCATTTCACTCCAGTTTGCACACCAGTACTTGAGATGTGAGTGGAAAAAAACCCACAGTAATAATTCTTCCCCCTCTCAAAACATTGTTGGCACATATATAATCAAGGAAGTGTCCACTGCTTTTAAAGTACACTATTAAAAGCAATACTAATTAGCATTTGAGACCTGGTCACAGGATCAGTGAGTTAACACCAACAGAGGTTATCCTCATTTCACGTAACTGATCAGCAGAACTCCCAGAAACAGTGACAGCAGCAGAAGTGAAATGTATTCAATTATACACACTCCAACTGAAAGTCAGAGGTGTGTTCCTTTTAATAAATCAGATTAAATTATGAGAAACACAAGTCACCTTTTAAGAGAAATCCATCTCAATGGAGCAGAGTTTAAAAACCTCAGCCCTTAGGAATAACATCAGCTGGCACGAAAATTTGCTCAAGCAACCTTAAGATAATTCCTTTGACAAGTTTCTTTACAACTGAGTGTGTTTAGAACTCTCTAAATCACATCTTAATGTTTGGATTTAGAGGATCAAAACTGAGGAAAACAAACTTATTCATGACACCTTTCTGCCACAAAGGCATCCAGAAACTGGATTCAGGATTGGCAGCAAGACCTGGAACAGTGCTGAGTTACTGATCAGGACAGCACACGTGAAAAATAATTTCCTCAAAACGCAAAGTATGCTGCTGCTAGTGATACCTACCCAGTGGGGTCAGAGTTCTGTCCTTATCAGCCCTGCCATCCAGATTATACTGGGAATGACGGATAAGGAATATGTGCCTGGTGGCTTTTGCTTTACAGTGATCCAAGCGAGAGGCAAGTTCTTCTTCCCCGGTTTCTTCATTTTTCTTTTTGAGGTTGATAAGAGCCAGTGGTTCACGTCTAAACAAACACATTTAAAGAGTCATTTTTAGATCAGGGAGATTAAAAGGCAGGGGAATGTTACAGGTATATAGTCTTGCCATATTTCCAAATATAGCTGAAGAACTAAAACTGACAATTTAGCTACTTGTACCACAAAACTGATTAAAACCTTTCTATGAAAGGTATAAATAAATGCCTGCATGAAAAAAACAGTTGATGTCATAGGTTAAATGGCATAACTTGACATAGGTAAATTTGCCACTTAGTTCCAGCCACATGAATTAATTCTTGGGAAACAAAAGCACTGAGCAACAGAAAAACTTGTAGGGTATAATACTAGGGCTTATGACAAGAAAAACTAACGAGGAAGGATATCCAGGAAAAGAGGAAAAGGTGTTGACTGACCATTAAAGAAAGAATATGCTCCATATCTAAAAGGCCCTGTGATAACACCTACAAAATTTGTAATTCATCAATCACATTTGCATCAAATGACTAAAAAACCAACCCCCCCCCCAACATCCTAGAAAGACTCCAGCTTTCTGCAGTGTACATTGGGAATTATTTTCTGCTTTAAACTAGGTTGCATCAGGTCTCTCCAGTAAAACTTTTTTTTTATTTTTCAGCCTGGAGTGCTTATTTATCCTTCCATCTTTTCAGCACTCTCTCCCCTCATGCCACTTTAATCTCCCTTCCACTTGTCACAGTGCACACGAGCACCCCGCTCTGCACATCACCCAGGCAGCTGACCCAGCTCCTCCTGAGGACACGGGGATCTTCCACTGTCTCTGCTCCCATGGGTTTGTGCCACAGATCTCCCACTGCCAGCACCATCATCACCAACCCTGTCCAAACCTTCCCACATTAGTCTGGGCCCCTCTCTGCACTCATCCTCCACTCCATTAATATAAACCCTTTTGCTCTGTCACTCCAGAGCATATTTCATTCATACCAGACATGACTTCTCCCATTATTAAACTTGTTTATTTGATGATAGATCTTTTTAATCAAAAATAATTTTTATTCAGTTTGACACAAAGTAATTTGTTCATAGAAAATTGCTATTTCCCATACCCATTTCTCACAGCAATACCGGCTGTGCAAAGCCCTCCTGCCTCCATTTTGCTTTACTGAACACATGATTTCCATTAAACAATGAGGATCTACACATTCCTCAAGCTGTTAAACTTTGGCAAGGCATTAAAAATTAAACAACAGTCCAGTAAGAAGAAGTTCTACTGCTATTTCACAGGATACTTCTTTTGATTTACTGGAAACTACACTGCTGGCAAGATACAATACGAAAACAAAAAAATCTCTAAAATCAATTCAAGAACATTTGTAAAGCAGCAACGGGAATAACTCATGTGATATCTGAAATAAAGTATTCCACACAAATGAAACTAGATCTATCTTCTCCAAGAACTGAGCTGCACAATTCCTGTGAAAGTGGCACAGACTAATGCAACATCCCAACTGTGATACTCTATCTGACCAATAACAAGTTTGATATTTGCATTCATTTGTTTCAAACGTGAAAAGCCATCAGTTGTTAAGAATATTATAGAATCTGGTTAGCTGCTCAAGATTTGACTTTCTGAACATTCCCTACTCCCAAAAGAGCAGTGGTCAGATATTCTGTGTATTTATAAGCCATTTAACAACTTTTCTCATTGAGGGCTTCTGCCAATAACATACAAAATTCAAGATTAAGATTTCAAGCAGACCACAGCACACCAACTGGTAGACTGCAAGCAGCAGAAAACAAACTTATCTATGGTCACACATTCACACTCCCCCTGTTTGCATACTGTGACGAATGGGGATACACTATTCTGAACTGCTAGGAAGTATTATATGCCCATATTTGTTCAGGGAATGGCGACAGCTCTGTCACTTATAGCACAAGCTCTACTTCCTGGATTGGTTTTAAAAAAAAAATACATGAGTCTGAAAGTACTTTAGAATCCTTGAAAAAAATCAACCATTTAGCAGAACCAGGACAGCCTGGAGCTGCAGTTAAACAAGCAGCTTCAGTACTTGCCTCAGTGTAACTGTGTAACCAGTTGTAACTTTATTTAGTTATTTATGAAGCTTTTATTTTTATCACGGGGGTGTACACAGACCTATTTATATAAGCATTTGATGCTGTAGCCTCTCAAAAATCAAAACGATGCATTCTACAATAAAAATCTGTTAGCGCTTAGGTTTGGATTTACTATGATTAAACGAGAGCCTGACATAAGTCTCCCCTGGGAGATAATTCTAGCAGACAGAAGCTAAATGAGCCAAAGCTCAATACAGATATCTGCACGTTCAAATTAAAAGATTCAGAAAAAATGCAGTCAACACTTGCGTGAATATGTTTCAACGCTGAAGAACACGACTGAGTTGGCCTCAAAGCGCCACTGCCTCTACAAGGATTTAAGACCAGGCAGCTTCATGGCCAACACAAGCAGCAGGCCCAGTGCCTGCCCAGCAGCTGAGAGCGCCTGGCACCCACACGGCAGCTGCTGCCCAGCTGAAAAGCCCTGGTGCAGACACAGAGCAACACCGAGACATGGCCAAAAAAAAAAGGGCACCTCTTCTGCCCAGTGCTTACATTCATCACAAGCCTGAGGCTTGGCAGTCTCACTGGCTGAAAGCATCAGAATAAAGGGATCTGCACTGGGTAAGTCCCCGAGCTATTTGATCAAAATCCAGCGCTGGCACATCCCTCCACAGCACTCGGGTGCTCCAGCGTTCCACGGGTGTTCACCAACTCCAACTGCATTCTGCTCTGAGCGGGTCGCCACACGGAATTCCCCCAGGAAACGACTCGCGGGGTCCCCGCCTCGCTCGGGGCTGCCCCGTCGGGCCGGGGGCTGCTCCCGGGGGGATCCGGGGCCTCCCAACCCGAGGGGCCGCGCCCCGAGCGCGCTCCCCGCGGGGCGTTCAGGGCAGCTCCCGCTGCCCCCGCTGATCGCCCCCCGGCCCCTCACCACAGCTGCGACCTCCCCGGGCGAGGAGGCGGCCCCGCCACCGCAGTCCGGCCGCGCCCACCTGTCCCAGTTGCTGTCCCAGTAGCTGCCCGTGCTGGCGGGTCTCTCGATCCAGCCGGCGGTCGGCGGGCAGGAGGCGGTGGGCGGCAGCAGCAGCAAGCCGGGCGGCGCTGCAGAGGGCACGGCGGAGCCCCCCGAGCGCGGCTCGCTGTCGCCACCGCCGCGGGCCGGCTGCTTGCCCACGACGACGGCGGAGAGCAGGACGGAGCCGCCCGCCAGCCCGCAGGCGGCGAGCGCCAGGGCGCGGCGGACCGACATGGCGGGGCGGCCGCGTGCCCCTCACCGGCGAGCCCGCCCCGCGCCGCCCGCCCCGCCCCAGACGGAGCGCAGCGCGGGGCAAGATTCCTCCGCGAACGGGGAGCACGGGGCTGCGCAGACCCCCCGGCCCTTCACAGACCCTTATGGGCTCGGCTCCGACCCCTCTCCCCGAGCCGCGGTGCCCGCGGAGCTGCGCCCGCCTCAGGCCGGGCTCAGGGGCTGGTCCTGCCCGGCCGCTCCCAAACCGGTTTCCGCCGCAGCCGGGTCGCCGTGTGGGGCTGGGCAGGGGACCCCCGCCAGCCCTGCCTGCTCTAACCGGGGCGCTCACCAGTCCTTCAGGGTGGAAGAGAACTGTACGTTGAGTCCAACCACTAACCCAGCACTGCCGAGTCCAACCTAGCTAATTACAGTGTCCAGCTGCTCCTCAGTACAACAAAGACCAGGAGTTTTTGGAGAGGGTCCAGCAGAGACCACCAAGATGATGGGTCTGGAGCATCTCTTAGGAGAGCAGACTGTGGGAGCTGGGCCTGTTTAGTCTGAAGAGAAGACTCTTTGCACAGGTGCCCATGATGGGATGAGGAGCAATGGCTTTAAACTGAAACACAAGAAGTTTCACCTCAGTGTGAGGAAGAACTTCATGTTGAGGGTGGCAGAGCACTAGAACAGCTGCCCAGGGAGGTCATGGAGTCTCCCTCTCTGGAGACATTGCAAACCCACCTGGATGCATTCCTGTGTCACCTGTTCTTGGTCACCCTGCTTTGGCTGGGGCGTTGGGCTGGATGGTCTCCAGGTCCCTTCCAACTCCAGCGATTCTGTGATTCTGTCATACAGGAATCAATCTCTTACAGGCAGCACCGGGTCCCTGGCACTGGAAACCAGGAACCTACATTTTGGGAAATAAAAGTGGTTACCAGCCAGGGGGACTCCACAGAGCTGAGCTGGCAGCACCCACCCAGGCATTCCTGTCCCACCACAGGCCCCTGGCCTGAATGCTGCTCCCCTCTTCGCACAGAGACTCCTTTCAGAAGCCAGAGCTCATTACAGCTCCACACATTGCCTGGTGCAGAAGAAAGACACGGTGGAACTGGAATGTTAATTACCTGTACATGGGCTAAGGTGCTGTGGTAGCCTCACAACAGAGGCCTCAGGGAAGGATAACCAGAACAGACCCCCTTTTTCCTGAGCTGACATTCCAAATTCAGCACTGGTTTCTACCTGTCAGATTCAGTCCTGTCCACCTGTTCAGCTCCAACTCCATACCCACATTCCCCACACTACAAAGTCTATAATACTATTCCTGTTATTCCACTAACATGCCAGCTGAGTTTCCAACTGCCAGATTTCAACTGGTGCGAGTGACTCCAGAGCCAGAGACCAGAACCCGTCCCCCCCTCCCTGAGCACACAGAGATGTGTTCCCCTGAGCCCTGGAGTTAACACGCTCAGCCTCCTGTGGCACTGACAGCAGGTGTTCAAGAACGTTGTGCCTGCCTAAAAGAAAATGCTCTTTCTGCTAAAGTGAAGCCACCTTCCAGCTTTCACAGTGGAGTGTCTTTCCCCTGCCCACCACTCCGTGTCTCTGCTTCACACACATATGGTGCAGAGGAGACACGTCTGACTGGAGCACAGGTCCTTTGGCTCTGGGGCATTTCACAGACCAACAGTGGCTCCCAGGGAGAGCCATGTAAGAGAATCTAACCAGGATGAAAATCTGCTACAGTCCCTCCTTTATCCTTTCTGCGTGCTCATTCTCTGTATTTAAGATACTCAGCTGTTTCTTCTTATATAGGTTTAAAATGCTAATTTTATTATTTTTCTTCAGTTTATCATATTATATAGGCAGGTGTGTGTACTTGTACTGTGTATGTTCCTTCTTACCAAGAGCCCAGAAGAAAAAAGTTAGGTTTCAAAACCTCACATCCAATTCCTCCTAAAGTAGCATGGTCCCTTTTCTCCAGGTTTCAGTCTTCCAGAGTCCTGCAAATACCTTCTAAATCTTTCTTCTCATAAAGCCTTTTCTCTTTTACCCCTAGTAATACTTATTCTCCATTAAATGGTTCCATTTGTGTCCTACCTCTTCCCCTCCAGCCTGCTCTCTAACCTGAATCCCATTTGACCTCCAGCATCTCACAAAAGAATTAAAAAATTGCACCAGATACCATTACTTACCTGGGGACAGGGACAGACAAAAGAATTCCTGATTAATCTCTCAGTTGCTTGAACTGAATTCTAAAATCATATGGTTGAGTTTGGAATTTCAGTGCTATTCAAGGTGCATTGCTTGCACAAATAATCTGCCATTTGGGGTCAAAATCCCAGTAATAAACAGAGGCAAGTTTCCTGAGTGCATGATAGTGTCACCAAATACACCAGAGCTGAGCTCTGCTCACCAGCAGGAAAGCTTCAGAGTGTTGTTAAGCAATAGTCAAAATTCTTTCCCCAGCACAAAAAAAGTATTGCTGAACATCTGGGCAATCTCATTGTGCTAGAAAATGAAAATGGATAATATTGATTGTTTGCCTCAGTGCTGCATTTTGGCTGTCATTCTTCTGCACTAACACTTCCCCATCAGGAATCTCCTGTGCCTGTGTGCCATTCTGCAGTTTATTTTTGCTTGGGTTAGGCACTAATAGACAATTTATGTTCCAAAGTCTTTTGAGATTACCTTAGATTTTCCTCAGTATGTCCAAAAATGTTGTTTTTAATTATATTACACTTACCACTTCATAAAACTTGCAATTCAATTGTGTAAAAAAAAAAGAAACTCTAAAAATAATTTGTTGAAGGTTACCATTAATTTGAATATAGAGATCTGTGTTCCATCAATAACTACCCAGCTTCTTGTTCTTTGTTCTTTTCATACCCATTTATATTTGCTGCTATTGTAATCCTGTTTTATTGTGTTGTATTTCATCTGTAAGCAGAAAATCCATCTAAGAGGATAACAACCTACTGATGCCCACTAATGGAATTATTCTGTTAGTGAAAACAGTAAATGCTTGTGCCACTGATGCCACAGGTCCAGTCCTCAGGGCTGATTCCCAGGGGCTTACCCCGTTTCTGTGATTAGATACCTTCAAGGAGGATGCCCAGAGTTAGGGCAGCCTCTGAACTCTGCTGTGACCAGAACAAAGAGAAGTCAGATCCCCAGCAAAAGGTTGGCACAAAGGTCAGCACAGGTGGGGCCCAACCAATGGTTTCCTCTGGCAGGCAGAAAAACCCTGTGGCAAAAGCAGGCCCAGGCAGCCCCCAGGGTTTAACTTCCCCAGGAATACAAACAACTCATCTCTGGATGGGACTTGGATCACCACAGGGATGAGTCAGTGTTTGGATGTTTGACCATTAGCTAAAGGGAGATCAAGGACAGGTCTCTAGCCTTCATCTGGCAAACAAGATTTATGAACTTTCAGGCATTTTATTTTAGACAAAACAGAGTAATAAAAGGACATCTGAAACAAAGAAAAAGTGGTTTTGTAAAGCTTCTTCTATGACCTCAAAAATATTTACTCACCATGTATCACCTTCCCAATGTAAAAAAAAAAAAAAAAAGTGCAAATTTATTCCCAAAAGAGCCACAGAGAGAGAGAAAAAATGTTAACATTATGTCATTTGAACCACATGTATTCAGACATACGCTGTGGACTTACTGCTGGCTTTCTTAAAGGAAATATTGATGTAATCCTGGCCTGCTTCAGACCCTGCAACATTTAAATGTTTAAACTTTTGGGTTAGAAAATGATGCTACTTAAGCTCACTTAATAATTTTTTTTTATACAGCAAGAGAAAATACTGGGTTTGAAAAGCTTTGGTTAGTATGATTTGATCAGTTAAAAACCAAAGATTTTGAAGCAGATGCTGGTTTCCTGACTGTATCTGACTGCATTGCTGAAGGGTAAGCAGGACAAATGCTGTGTTGGGTAAATAAAGCACAAAATTTTGTGAGATTTTGGCATGAAAGAAACTCTACATATATATATTTTAGCACTGATTGAGATCTTGAATTTAATCTAGGTGGTGTGAATCACCTAGTAGAGGATTCTTCAGATTTCCTTTGAATAGAGAAAAAATGAGAAGCTCATTTAAGATGAAAGATTTGTCCTCTTCCCTAGGCACACTCTCTATAAGCATATTTAAAAGTAGGCTTGGCCTTATCTAAAGTATACAAAGTCTTGATATCATGCATGGTTAATCCACTTCTTAATTTTGCAGTCACCATCTTTCTAATTGAAGCAGATTGAAAGAAATTATTTTAGTAACAGTGGGCATCACTGGTATAATTCAGTATCTCAAGTATAACTATGAGGAGCTGCTCTTTCCTGGGACTGAATTGCTTTCCCTTACTCTTTTAGAAAGGGGTGAGTGAGCTTCTTTAGTACACTGGGACTGTGAATTAAAAAATAAAAAAGTCTCCTTGCAAGGTCTTGTACTTATCTTAAACTGTCTCCAGATCATTGAGACTGCAGTGACAGGACAGTTCTAGGACCAGAGCCTGCCTTCTGTCCGTTGCTGAATGAAGCCTTGCCTCTGATGGAAAGCATAGAAAAGAGTTTCTGCAGAGGACAAGAATGAAACATAAAAAATTCCATCAGATGGGGGTTATTACCTGCCAGATCTTTGTGTGCTCTAGAATCACATGGGGTGTGCCTTGAATGCCACAGGGCATTGGAGACATGGAAATGGCTGTCAGCCCATGCTGTGCAGGGATTGTGTTTCCAGCATTAGGTGTCTCACAGTTGGTTACTGACAAGGCCTTCTCAGTACCTTTGCTTTCAGTCATCTAAAGGCAGAAGTTTTCACTCCACCAAACACATTCAGAGTTGCAAATCAAGACACACCAAAAATGTAATTGTGAAGGACCTATAAAAAAAGTCATTTCTGAACTGGAAAACCAGTTTTGTTAACAGTCTCTGGGCCTTTCATTAAGCAAACACCTCGGTTCTGTCCCTGAAGTCAGGCTCATGAAACTCAGGGTTTATAACAGCCGTACTAACACTGCATTATCTAATGTAACGCTCTAATAAATGATGATGTATCCTGCCAGAAGGGTTTAATTTGAAACAGATGGTCTAAAGAATGGAAACATAAGCAAAGTATTTCACTGTAATCATTCTCCAGTAAACAAAAGGGGATTTGATATCATTGCCTCAAGGACCACCTGCCCCCCCCCCCAATGTTTTTGTCTTAGATAACAGTAAACTTTGATTTTGCTAATGAAGAACAGGTGCTGCTGATAGCTCCCAACAATGAAACAACTCAGGCATTTCTCCTAATCCTGATTAGCAAGTAAGAATTTGCTTTTGCAACAGCACATGCTGCTTTTGCAAAGTTCAGCTGATCTCCCTTTGCACCATTTCCCTTTATTTTTCTGTTTTAGAAAGAAAAATAAATAGCTGTTATGGTCTTGACAGTGTTGGCTTCTATTGCATTTGATAGTAAGTTTCACTATTGAGCATTTAATATTTAGGCACTGCATTGTGTAAACCCAGAACTGCTTTTAGGTGCCCTTGCAAACCACTAAAAAACCTGCTCTGCAAAATTCCCTTAGCAGGAAAGAGAGTGCTCTGCCTACAGAGCCATCTGAGACACCATGACGTACTTAATTACACACTTTAGGAGATTTCTACTTCTAAGGAACCTTTTAATGCTTTACAAGAAATACAAAGGCAAAATTCTAGCTCCGCCAAATATCCTTTCCTATCTCTCTGCCAGGAGCTGTTTTAGATATTCCCTGCTTTACT
Organism: Lanius collurio; assembly: GCA_020086605.1. Taxonomy (NCBI): domain Eukaryota; kingdom Metazoa; phylum Chordata; class Aves; order Passeriformes; family Laniidae; genus Lanius; species Lanius collurio. Next base: position 4,172,072 of record JACBWW010000031.1, on the reverse strand, counting down.
TCAAAAAATTCACCCTAGGGATGAGCTTGGCACAGGCTGTCTAAACCCTGCTGATTCTTTTTTTGGCAACAGCATTTAAATGCAGTGTTTTCACATACAGGCTGCATTGAGGATGTGTAGGCAAAACCCTGGGATGAAATAGTTTTGGGGAAGTGACGCTCACTCCAGGTCTGGAGAGCCTGGTTGATATTCAGCCACACAGGGGACATTCTCCACTGGGACAGGGCACAAGTCACAGCTGTGGTTTAGCCACTTGAACCCTCCACCACCACCCCCCCTTCAGAGAGACCAAGGCCCAGGCCAAGCCAGGCACTTGCTTACACTGTGCCTACCTTTAAATATATGAATAACCTTTCTGAAGGCACTGAACCGTGTCGGTATTGTGCCAGTGTTAAAAAACCCCCACACTGTGCAGGGAAATAATGACCTTTGGAGAGAATCCAATTCTGTATTTCAAGCTTCTCTCTGCAATGCTGAAGACTATTTCTTCCCCTCACCTCTAATAAAAAACTCAGAAACCCCCAAAGCAACCATTTACTTGAGACTTCAGGAGCTTCAGGCCATAAAAATCCCAAGCATTGTGAGAGTAGTCCAAATAGCTTGGAAGTAAGAAAAGTTAATGGATATTCAACTGTTTCAACACAGATGTGTGCTTAAGTGTCTCCTACACATTAGTCACATTATCTAGTAAGCTTGGTACAATGCCAGGAGCTAAGAAATCTTTAATATTAATTGCTATTCTCTTGACTCACCGTGTGATGTTACCAACTCTTCTGTAGTAACTGGCTGAGAGCATTGTCCTGGGTGCTGTGCAGTCTGTGAGCATGGGTGCCCTTCAGACCCTGTGGGGAGGAATTTCATACACTGGATTTATACCCCCAGGGAAAATACCAGGGGAAAGATGAATTTGCCCCTGTGACAGTATCTCTTGAAGACAAACGGGGTGGGACGTACATCTACACGGCTGCTGGAACAGAAACAGCCTTGCCTGTGCTGACAGAGGTGGTGAGCAGAGCACCAGACAGCACAGCGCTCTCTCCTGATGGGGTTGTGAGCACTGCTTCTAAATAAGAGGGGTTAAGGCAGTTCCTATCAGGATCAGGGTTTGGTTTTGCCTGAACACAAAATGCAGAGTCCAGGACTGAGGAAACAATCTAATCTCAGTTATGACAGTCAGCACCTGGATCCTGTGGAAATATTCCAAGTTTCCATTAGTCTGAAACCTGTCTTACAGCATAGTGCACACACTCCCAGTCTGAATCTAGCAGCTGGGAGCAGCACATAATGATATTATTTTACCTGAGAAGGGTTTTTTATTTTTTCTGTCAACAATTAGAAAATCATGGAGAAGAGCATCTTCTCATATTACAATACTCATTACTACATATGCCGTCTTTCTGTCTCATCCTCAACACTAATAAGCACAGGACTTAATTATCCCCATTTATAAATAACTTTCCTCATCCTATCTCTGTCCAACAACGTTTTGGCAGGCATCCTCAGCAGAAGATTTGGAATTATGTCCCTGCCAAAAACTATTGCTGCTGATGAATCACAGCACACACAATTGAAAGGCTGTGGTTGGATTTAGAAATATCTGGGCACCTACATACATATATATGTAAATGTATGTGTATATTTATATGTGTGTGTGTAACAACTTGGAAATTGCTATAGTTATAGATCAGGCAAAATGGCATTGTGGTTCTTCCTCTCTTCTGAACTATGTTACTGAACTTATTCCATCTAATTGCTACTAATGTATTCATGCATTTCTTAAGGAAATGTTAAGGACCCTCAGGTGAAAATTAGCCTGCTGCATTGAGCCAATCTGAGCACCATGTTAGTGTAAGTTATTCAAATCACTAGTTGTAGGATTCGAGTGATGAATTTATCCTTAAGCACTGGATTAGGCAGTTGCAGAGCATCCAAGGAACTCAGCTTCAGAAATCAAGTAATGTCAACCCAGGCTAAGGAGAGCATTGCTTTCCCAACACAGGCAGGAGATTGCTAATAATAGTAGTAGAGTGTATATATTTTTATACATTTATAACTGAACCAAGAGCAGAGAACACACCCCAAGTCTCTTGTACCCAAAAAGGACTCTCTCCATCACTTGTGTCACAGTGCTGAAATGCAGTCCTGCAGCATCCAGGGCTTCAGAGATACATAAAGAGAGGCTGTATAAATATCTCTAGAATCTGAGTACATATAATTAAAAATATTATTCTGAAAAAAACCAAAAATACTCATAGAGAACAATATTAAAAATTCTGTAAAAATGGGGGAGAAATACAATAAATTTCTATGATATCCATTCTTATGAAGGTTTTTACATGTTTTAAAAAATGTAGCTATTTTGTTCTTCAATATAAGTGGAAACAAAATTTTTTTTGCCTTTACAGTTAAATAAACTCATGTGACTTCTGTTTACACATGGACACACCTATTTTTCCTATTCCTTAAATCAGGCTTTGCCTATCCTGTGTTAAAAATCCCAGGAATTATTAATTTCTATCTTCTTCCTGCTCCTTGAGTGAAAGACCATACTAGAAAAGGAATAATTTTGAGCACTAATAGACATTATTCCTTCTTTGACAGGCTTTATGTGCTGTGAATATGGCAATGTAGATAAATGGATATGTACTTCTGTACAACACTGTAACAGACACAAAAAAAGACAGGAATTAACAACATTTTTCACATGGCAACACAGCAGCTCAATCCTTGCTCTCAAGAGAAGATGTGAAAGGCTGGGTTTCCTCAGCTGCCCACGACATGTCAATGGCTGTGGAACTCAGCTCTGGATGTGTTCTGTGCCTCACCAGCACATTACAGTGTCCCCCCCTTTTAGAGGTCACTCCCAAGCTACAGCCATTTCTTTTACTATATTTTTGCTCAGTCATTTTAGTTATTATTGTATATATGTACAACTGCTCCAAGAAGCACGCAGGGAAGAGCAGAATTGCTTAAGGCAATGAAGCATATGGTCTCTTGGAATGTGGATTGTGCTGTGTGGGTATTGTGCAGAGGGTTTGGATTATAGGGAAATATGCAGGGGGTCAATGGAAGGATCAAGGCAGAAATGTCTTTTATCTATGTACTAAAACAGCTTTCCAAAATCAGCATGAAAGATCAAGATTATTGTCAAAACACCCATCACAAACACCCAAAAACTTCCTCCCCAAGTACGTGAGCTGAGTGATGCTTTCATTTGAGGTTAAATGTGCCCCAAAAATGCTGTACTGCTCCAGGATACCTGTGGGAGGCATCTGCTTCATTTCAGCTACAGAGCTGACTGCAGAGCAGTAGCACTTGAACCTCTCACAACACAACACGTTTGTGAGTCAGGAAGTCACATCCCCATCCAACATGGAGCAAAGAGGCACAGAAAGACACACGAGGCAGCAGGAATCTGCAGTGGAGGCAGGAACTGGTGCCAGAATGCCTGGAGCCCATTCCTGTCCCTCACGTGCAGTGCTTGGAGGAGAACATCTGGCTGGTACCTCTGCCACTGTGAGTCACAGCTCGATGCTGAGAAGCTCCCAACAATAGCAGTGCAAAGCATGTGAGTTTTGGTGGAGGAGACTGTGGCCAACAACAGAGCAGTTTGTCTCCACTACGTCACAGTGTGCCTGAAAAATTAGTCATAACCAAGTACCACCTATTTATAACTACTTACTTCTCTGTTTGTAAGTCTGTTGTTTTATGTATCTGTCAATGAGACAATAGGGGCTGATCCCAAGGCCAGATGGATGCATAATATCCAGGCTGCAAAAAATGGATTATGCTGTTACTCACTGAATTTACTCAGACACTGCAGTTTCTACAAGATGAGTTTTCCCTAAGAAAAAGTAGCATTGGCTTGAATTTAAAAAAAACCCCAACAATCCTTTCTCCATCTGTTCCAATGACTGTACAAGAGAAAAAGCTGAAAGTAAAGCTGTATTCTGCTAAAGCACCTGTGCCTGTGACTAGAACCAGAATATAATGCAATTTTATGAGCTTCCACAGTCTGCTCTGTCCCAAAGATTCCCATGTGCTCTGCTCCTACATAACTGAAAGAGGCTTTCAAGTTATGTATGTGTGCAACTGGCACACCAGGAGCCACCCACCTCATATCCAAGGGAACAGTGAATGCAGGAGGAAGCCACTGCCCAGGAGCCACTGCCCTGCACACTGCCAGAAGGCAGAAGAGCCCACACTGCTGCTCCACTACTAATCCCAAATTCCTCCTTGCTGCCTGCCACTCAAAAATGCCTTCATGAAGACTATCTCTGTTCTGTGGAGCAGGGACAGAAGTTCCATTAAAAATAGAATCGATCCCAAAATGGTGTTTATGAAATTCTGCTTTTCCCTTTGTGCCATTGGGAGAAAAAAAATGGGAAGTATTTGGTTTTCTCCAAGTTAGAGGCTTGAAGAAGTCCTAATATCAATGAACCATGGCAGCAAATTCCTGTGGGTGCCACTCCCAATGGCATGTCAAGTATAATGAGGCACCATTAATATTCAAGGAAAAACTACCACTGATTTCAGGGGAAGTAAGATTTCAGTGTGAGCTAGGCATGGCACTCCTGAGCCCAATATGTTATTCTGCCATTCTGAAAACAAGGAATTCTTGATTTTGGTGTTGAAAGCCCTCCATCGAGTCCTCCTGGTTGACTGTGTAATATGATTTACTGAAGCCAAACTCACAGGCTTTAGTTCCAAAACAACAGTGCTAAAGGACAGTTCTTCACTTGTATGGAAGGCTAATTTTCTCCTAGAGAGTTCCAGGCATTGCCATTTCTCTGGCTAACCACAATGTCCTTCCCATTCTTTCTTTCAGTTACCACTGAGCTCAGTGGGAGGGTTTCACACACACAGAGCTCAAGTAAATCCTTGAAAATTCTGCTCTTACCCCATATTGAAGAAATAGATGGATAGTCCAAGCCCCATGTGGAGGCTGGAAGTTAAAAGGTTTGAAATAAATCTCAGAAGGCAGTACATGGCCCTTATGGCTTTTACATGGCAGATACTTCACAAAGTCTGCTGGAAGAGAGGTTTTTGAATTGCTAATGTTTGTAAAATAATTTTCTTTCAGAAAGGGAATATTTTTCAAAATAGCAGACTTACCTATGGTACCTTTTTTTCTACAATGCAATCAAACCCCTAGAAAAGCTCCTGGTCTGGCAGAATCTGCTGCCTAAGCCATGTTGTGCACTTCTGCCATGGTCTGATCAAACTGGCCCATGCCCACAAAGGCAGAAATTACTTTGAATAATGAGGAGCAGTTTGACAGGATAACTTAACAGAAATGTTATTAAACTTCAGTACTGCTCACAGTGCTCACTGTCCATCCCAAGCCAGGTGTATTCTAGATCTAATACCACATGGACAGGCTATGTCAGTGCTTTATGTTCCTTGCAAATAAGTGGCAAAATTACTGTCTGAAAAATCCATACAAGGGATGCACATGTAAAAGGTGAACAGGATGGCAAATAAACGTGAAATAACTTGTAAGGCAAGTTGCTCTTACATATTCTCTACTTTTTCCAAGCTTCCAACACTGCTTTCCCTTTTCTCTGAATATCCCTTAAAATGGTGGGTCTGTCTACCAGTCTTCCATGGCCTGGAACATAACTACTGGCAGAAACACCGTTTCCAATCTACTTTATTTGCTTACATTTTTTTTAAGTAATTTTGGTTTTGTATTTTGCTGCTGATACAACCACATTTTTTCTATCAATACAGGTAAGTTCCACTTAAAATACATCACATAGGGACACCTGTAACTAGTTTTACTTGACTCTATGTACACAGTTACATATACATTATATACATATAGGCATTATATATACACATATAAATATATACACATATATATAAGGCACTGTAAAATGTACCATCGCTTGTCCAGGACTGTTATAATCTGTACAAATAGATTGTATTTCTTCATGTAATTTGAAATGTCTAACCAAAACATTTTAAAATGTTTCAGGGTTAGAGATATCAGCTGTGAAATAAGCCTTACTTTAAATTTCAAGTTATTGTGACAAGATGGACAAAACCAATTTTGACAGTAATTCTAATCTATTTATTGTAAAATTGATTATCTCTTAAAAGATACATTCACCTATTTAAATAGTTTTCTTTGTCTCTCCTTATGTTCCAAAATGTGAACCTAAACATGTCCTGCAGAATGAAAAATAACAACAATGAAAAAATTAAATACAAACTTGGATAATTTACCCATTACTTAGAGAGAGGAAAGCTGAGATTGCTGTAAGCCAAGATATCTTTAATTAAAATGTATTGAAAGAGATCATGGGCTTATATAACCCTGCTTGATGTAGCCAACACCACTGGAGCCTGGTGATTACAGTTTGGGCCATTTTATATAAAAGGTAATCTCTGCCACGTGAAGACACGACAGCACACAAATATGACTGGCATTTATAATGAACATGCTCTAATGGATCCTCACTTAATGCAATTAGCCTATATATGCAAATTATGGCATCAGAAATCCTGCAGCAGCTGCAGGGCTTGGCAGCTGTGTGTGTTGCATGACAGTTTGACAGATCAAATGGACGTATTTCCAAAGACTAGAAACAAGCTGACAGATGAAGATAGATTAAGAATTGCACACATTTGGGATTTATAAACCCAGATGACCTGGACAGAATGTATTCAACAAACAGCAATATAAAATTTTTTCCAGCTATACTGTGGCAGTGATTCAAAACTGTGCTGGACCACAGGATCCCTATTAACTCCACAATTTAAATAAAAACAGTACAGAAAGCTTCATTTAGTGTTGTTTCATGGACCACTTGCTGTGACCTTACAAACATGATTCATTGGTCATAACTAGGAGACACTCTTTTAAGGACTCACCATTATTTCCTGCTCTACCATAAGAATCTTGAAAATGAGATTTAACCTGCAGTCACATCTTCTAATATTTTGTCACTTTTGTCCTTTGCACTGGAAATGGCCTTTCCAGTTCTGCTCTTCCAGTTCAGGTCTTGCACAAGTGGAAGTGAGAAAGGGCAGCGCACCATGAACCATCTCAGCAAACGAATGCATCTGAGGCAGAAACGGACACTCGAAAATACTGAAGTGACCCAAAGGTTTAAAAAATATATATGTATTACGAGAGCCACAAAAAAGGTTACAGACAGAGCTCCACAAAGCCTGCACGGATACATTCCAACAATTCAAGGTGGCAGAACAGGTGAAATACAGACCATAAAAACGGTTCGACATTAACTTTCCGGACTGTCAGAGACAGAAAAGCTTGACCCCATCTTTCCCACACACACAAAAAAATATTGACTATATATATATCTCTCTATATATCTCTAGTCTGGACCACAGATATAGTCCAAAGAAAACCACATTGCAATTTCCATGTTAGGCTTGTAGGAGAGTAGGCATCATCTGAGGAACGTCCATTGTAAAGCCCGGGAGGGATCCTGGCGGGCCGAGTTGACACAACATCACGCTTGGTTAGAATTAGAACAGCAACACCCCACAGCTCATGTGCTGCACATGGCTACCAACACAGAGCTCTGTGCAACCCCCCAAGCTGGCTGAACCAGACTGAGTAAATACATTTGTTTTGCTTAATTAAAAAAAAAAAAAAAAAAAAAAAGCAGATGTAAGATATTAGGGCAGTTCCTACTATCACCTTGCTTAAAAATTCAAGACTTGAAGACTTCTTTAATGTACTTGCTTACAGACATGTTTTGAGACTGTATTAATGATCTTCAGGAAAATATGCCACCCTGAGGCTTTTTCCCTTGTTCACTTCAGGTTATGTCTGCATCCAGTTTTGACATGGGGCCAAATGCTGGTTGTCTGTCAGTGCAGTATTTGGCCCGGAGTTTCAAAGTCTTTGCTATTCAGACTTTCCTATGAGGTCAACAAATAAAGTAGTAAAAAAAGAAAATATTAAGGCTTCAAGTAAAAATATTTCCTCTCTCTCCCACCCATGTAATAAGGTACATTTAATTCCGTAATACTCAATATATTATACAATTAAAGATACAGAGATCCAACTTTTCAAGGCAGAAAAGTACTACAATGAAAGCCTGGAGGCTAAATGGGAGCATATGAACAGGGAACAAATGGATAATAAAATGCAATATGCAATGAAAACTGATGCGTAAACTAAAAAAACCTATTGCTCTTTTTTAAATAAGTAATACAGTCCACAGCTACAAATAAAAACATGTTGAAAATATTTAAGACTTCTGAAACATGAAATAAGCATGACAAAAATAAAGAAGCTACTTTACAGGATGTGTGAACTCGTGCTGGATTTTCGTGGCTGATCCCCACCTACTATAAATTAGCATCAATTAAATGTGAGCTTTCATGGAGCCAAACCAATTTATACCAGCTGTAAATTTGGCCTGCAGTGTCTGTAAAAACAGGGTATCTGGGCAGAAGAACCTTACTGCTGATCTGTAAACTGCTTAAAGAACTATACTTTAACATGGGCTGGATTCTGCTCAAAAGTTAGATTTAATAAATAGGTCCCCAGTCCCACAACAGCAACTATGGAACAGACACTTACATGTATGAGAAAATAGCTGCAGGTTCAGTGCCTTGGATGGAAATGAGGCTGGATTTGCTGCATGCAATCTCCTGTTAACAGTTCTGCTTAGATTATTTTCAGAAAATTTGAATCATTTACTCCAGGCTATGTGCACTGAATTAAATGCAAACCTCAAAAGGAAAAGAAAACCAAACTTTGGTACCATTGTAAACCTATGAAAAAGTTGAATGTCTTTTAACTGTGGCCAAAACTACTCACAAAATACATAATCTTTACTGCTGAATCTGTACTGACACAGTGCCTCTTTTTCCTCCCTTACCCCTTGTGAACTATGTCAAAATAACCCTGGATATTAGTGCTTTATACACACAATATTGTGTTTAGTCTTACTGAGAAATTCTCTCATGAACTAATGTAGTTAACTTCAAAGGCTCTTTGGCCCTTCAAGTTCCTCAGTAGCTTTTTCATTTATAAATGCAAGAGAAAGAACGATCAAAGTGGAGCATCACTGGGATGCAAATCTCAAATATTACATTGGTGCAAATTTTCAGCCTTGCTTGCATGAATTTCATGTACGTATTCAAAGATACATGATAAAATGTGCCCTTGTCTCTCCCCCTAATCCCAGGTGTCTCATACCCCTTCTTTTTCAGGGCCTACATATGGCATACATGATACTTTAAAAATAAGTAATTCTTGTGATACTCTATGCACCAGAGTGAATTCCAGTCCTTAAAGAAGTACTTCATCTTTCCTGAGGAGTTAACATCAGGGTAGACTGCAGGTTAATAACAGTTAAAGATGGAAGAAATCTATAAGGCCATCTGGTCTACCCCTTGTCCCTACAGGCTCACCTCTCACAGAAATTTTTAATGACTTGTCCTAATACAGTTTGACTGTCCTAAACAGTTCATCTCCAAAACTCTGCTTGGAAGACTATTCCCCTGCACCTTCCCCTCCATCTTTTCTGTCCCCTTTTAAATGTAGACCATTGGTTATCAGTGACAACCCTTTGATTTACCTTTGGTTTTACAACTTTTAAGTAACATATTTGTAAAATTATGATACTCAATTTCCACTTCATTTCTTAGCCAGTGGCATGTTTTAGCCCTTTAAATCTTCTCATTAGCCAGCCTATCCAGTTCTTTAATATATATTGCTCCATCTGTACCTGATCCAGTTTGCCAGCATCCTTCTGGTACTGTGGTGCCTCCACCTAAAGACAATGTTCTGCATGCCAGTGAGCAAATCTGCATAGAAAGGCTATTGCTCCTCTGCTCTGCAGTGTCCCTACACCAGGCATTTAAAATATCACCAAGACAATAAAATGCACACTGATTTCTACTTCACTCTCTCAGAACTTTGGTCTATTGCAGATGCATTGCTTTCCAGGTTTCTCCCTTCAGGCAACATAGAGCATTACACAGAGAGATGATTAACTTTCTTATGTTCTCTTCAACCTTTGTCTCCAAAAAATAATGTGATATACAAGGGACATAATAACCATGTATTGCAGCAGATGTCAAGATTCATCAAATCAAAATATAAATTTTAACCAGGCAAAATTAAGGTCAACATTTGCCTTCTGGAACACTTAATCTCAACATACATGAAAACAAGTAAGATGTTATCAACACATTATGAATTGCTACCAAATACCTGGAGAACTTTCCATTATAGTCAAGGATTAGAAAGTATTTAACCCCTTAAAATATATATCCTGAAAAATGATGGTTTTAGATCTCTCATCAAAACTATTCACCAATAGAACCAGGTGGGAAGTCGAGGTCTTGTATGCTGACTGGCTCGGTGATAAATAATAATTTTTAGTGACTTTGGCAACAGTCGCTCAGGATATTCTTAAATGCACACATGATCTGGCTAGTTAGCATTGGTCCAGATCTCAGTACGTTTGACTTCGGAGGTGGTAACTGAATGGAAAGGAAAAGGAGATAAGGAACAGAGAAATAAAAATCCATTTGTCCCAAAATTAGCTTTGCCAGAGTCCTCATATATTTGACAAAAGTAATGCATCCCTTTCTTTTTTTACAGTAAAGTTGTCTTTAAATCCAACAAAGTAAATGTAGTTTTCTAGAGACAGGAAAAAGAAACCTCAGAATGTTAAATAGATTTAATTGATATAATTTTAAAAAGTTGTTCCCCAGTGGGGAAAAAACCCAAATTGAAAATCCTTTGTCTAACAGTATTGAAGACCAGAGGGAATGTGCTAGTAATCAGGCAGACAGAAAATTTATATCCTTTAGATATACGTGGGCTCAGTTACACACACTGTAAATTTGACAGCTCACGGTAACCTTGCTGCGGGATTACACTGACGGCACCAGGGCAAGGCAGTAAACTCTGTTATTGCCTAAATCCAACAGGTAAGGAGGGTGCAGGGAAAGCAGCTGACGGCTGTTTAAAATATGTTTCCATCCAAACATGTCCTATTTTCGTCTGCTTGGTTTTGCTTCTGGGTCAGAGAAGCCTTTCAAACCCAGAGGGAGCAGGAGGTCAGAGTGGCAGATCCTCACCGGTGTTGCAGTCCTTTTCCATGGAGACAAACGCACACACACACACACACAGCTTCACACACAGGGAGCTGAATGGCAGACAGGGAGAAGCTGTTGCTATCCCTTCTCCTGCCCCCATCCGGGACCAGGGAGGCTTTTAAAGACGACACGGTGTCTGCAGCCCACGTGGCCTTGCCTTGTTCCTTCCCAGCAGGAGGAACCTGAGCTGCAGCGCCCGGGGGACACGGAGCAGCCCCTGCCCAGTGCAGGAACCTTGCTTTCCATGTGGGCAGGAAATGAGCAGTTGGTCCTCTGGCTCCTGCTGGACACATCGCTGGCCAGAAGAACTGGGAAGGGACGTGGGAAAACTGACTGATCCTGGACTGACCGTACTTTTTCACAGCACAACTGGTACACGACGGATTGGTTGGACAGACATGCGCACGATGGCTTTAGCGCTCTCTTGCAGGAGGGAAATCCGCTCTGTGGTGGTCTTAGGTCGTAGCCAGTTCCCGCCTGTAGGTTCAGGAAGAGTCTGATAGACTGTACAGTTTTATTATTCCTTCAAGAATAAGGCTGCAGCTGGTTTTTGGCCAAAAGAGAAAGATGAAAACAGAACAAACCCAAAACAAGAAAAGGAGAGTGGCCGACTGCTGCTGCTCCTTCTTTGTTGTTATTTGAGTCTTCACAGTGCTCCTAGCTTCATGGCTGGCTGAGTGGATGGCTCTTTGTTTTTAATTCATTTTATTTTACACTGAAATTTCATAGGTTGTTCCACCAACTCCAGACACCTTCTTAACATTTGAGTGTCTAGCAGGGCTGACAGGCGTCCCCTGGGAACTTGATGTTGAACCCAACCTGGCTATTCCTTTTGGCTGTCCATTTATTTTATTGTGAGGTGTCTTCAACTGCATGTCATCCCTGCATCAAAAGAAATATCAAAAGATGCAATATTAGTGACAAAGTGTGATAGCAGAATGGCTTCATTCAGAATAAGCTATTACCCCTGTCACCCTGAGTCCCAGCATTGCAAAATATTCAAGCCTGGGAGCAGGCTGGTTGAAGCCAATGCACTTGATGAAAAGCCACTGAAGTGAGAGAATTAATTTGGCCATTAGGGTAGTGGACCACACCCCAGTAATATTTATTCATTTAATTATTTGCTTAAAAGCTTTGTTGATCCAAACTAATTGCATAGGCACTTGTAGGACGCAGTAGGGTCTGTCACCTCGGCTCACTGCTGACCTTAAGCCAAACCATGTCTTAAAATCAGAAATAAATTCTCAGAAAAGACATTTCCCAGTTAAATATCCAGTTAAACAAAACTTTGTTGCTCATCTCTGAAACAACTTGCTGATAATTAACTTGAGACCTACAATAATGGTTCTCCCACATTTCAGTAAGTTTTCTAGAATTGTTGGATAACAGGAGAGAGAAACCTGCAACCTCAACCAGAGGCCAGCACAGTGCAGTAAGTGCCAGATACAAAGGAAACAGATATTTCTGAAGAGCTCTCCAAGGCCCCAACTAAACTGAAATACTCCATCCTCAGCAGGATCATGATCTCTTCAGACTTTGCAAGCTCCATGGTTTCCAGAAGGAAAAGAGAAGCACATGCAGAAGCTGCAGTTGAGGATCTTGCTCAGATGGCACTTACTGAGGCTCTTGGCACAGCAAATCCTCTCTCTCCACGCTTTCTCACAGAAAGGAAGGCAGCAGCAAGGCCTTAAGGTAATGTCATGAAGCTCTGTGCTTTTATCAGCAGTTCTGTACTATGGACACTCAATGCTGCTCTCTATGCCAAGCACCAGGACTGGTCTCAACCCATTTCCCTCAGTGCAGGGTATATTGAACAAGTAGGATCCCAGCTTTGCCTCTGTATCCAAGCAATGTCTGGGTCCAGGCTCCTTTTAGGCTGCAAACTAAAACAGCTCCACCCTTTTGTGCATAAGGGGAGGGATAATCTGCCTCACACCTTGGAAATAATTCCCCAGTTCAGCTACGACACCGCATCGCTATGAATTTACAGCACCTGCAGTTCAAGGTACAGCAGAAGTGCAAACATTTTGTCATGATGAGGTTGCTGTTTGGGTGTGACAGAACTGAAGAGCACCCACAAACCTCCTGCCCTCATGGCCCACAGCAAACACCTTATCTGGGCTGTGCCTCCAGTGCAGTGCTCTGCCCTTGCTCACAAGCAGATTCCCACTGCTATCAGCCCCTCAAGCAGTACATACCTCTGTGCTCCCACTGACTGCACCTCTGTAATTTCCACAGTGTTTACAAACGACACAGCCTTCGGGCCTCCGTAAGAGGGTGACCTAGGCATCCCTGTGGGGGATGATGGGACCTGGTGGCCTGGGGATTTGTAGGAGCCGTTGCTCACCCTACCCTGTAGTGCTTGATGGGACTGCACGTTATTATTGGCTAAATCAGCTTGCAGAGAGGTTGTGGAAGTCCTTGGTGCTCTTGTCATTGCACTTGAGAGCGAAGACACTGAGGACTGCAGTATAGGGTTCCTTGTGCTAAAGCTGGTGGCAGCCATCAGATTGTCCCTGGATCCATATCTCATGGCCATGCTGCGTGGGTCTTCTGAGAGTGTGCTCACTTGCTGAAGGCTGTAGGAGCTGGGCGTGTCATAGACACCTGAGTCTGCAAACACCGAATCAGGGTGCGAGTGAAGGAGCTTCTCCCTCTCTTCCATCTCTTTCCTTTCCTGGATGGATGCCATAATTGTCTTGGAAAGGTTATCATAGCGGACTGGGGAGGGGTCTCGCTGGTGTGGGGCCGGGCCCCCTAGCACTGGGCTGAAGCTCTGCGGTGGCTGGCGCTGCAGCTCGCTGCCCCGGAGGTGGCACATTTTGGCTGACAAGTATGGGGAGTGGTACCCAACAGAGCTGACTGCAGAGTGGGCAATGCACTTCCTCCCCGAGGGAGACATGGGGTTCAGCAAACTGTCATATGAAAGACTCCCATTTCTGTTTGACAGGGAATTGGGAGAGAAGATGCTTTTGTAAGGGGTGGAAGCTGCCCCTTCAGACTTTATTGGATGAAGGGGCACTTTGTCTGTCCCTCTCCTGCCAGCAGATTTCAGGCTCAGGGATCGTGAATTGATGGCAAAGGAATCTATCTGGAGTGGGGAGGACTGATAGGTCTTGTGGAGGGAGCTCTTCCGGTAGCTGGGGATGTCCAAGCTGGGTTCAGACTGGTAATCAAGGCTCCTGCCATCCTCTTCTATCAAAGCCCCTTGACTGTGTCCCTCCTGCAAGGTGATCTAAAACAGAGATGAAGATGAGAAACAGAAGCCAGTGACACGTAATTACAGGTTTGCTCTCTCAAAGTGAGTGCATGGGAAGGACAGAGCTGAAGGTCTTCCCTCTGACCATCAGCCCAGGTTCATTACAAGAAAACCTCCTGACTCCTGTTCAACATATGGATTAGCACCTTAGAAGAAAGGAGTAGTTATTTATACTAAGTGCTAAATAACAGTGACAGTAAAAAGTAAGTTAATACATGGACACTGAAAACACTGAATGAGAGTCTCAGCCAAGGTAAATCAGTTTGTAATCTGAGGATACTGCCCTTGGAAAAAGCACTGCACTTCACATTTTCTACAAATAGCTCTTGAGTTGAGGGATGTCTGGTTTTGTGTGCTGAGACAGAAATACTTTGAGCTTCACTTCAACACACTGGGGACCAGCACACCCTTATCCACTCTACTCTGTGCTATGAATATTTAGTAAATCTCAATTTCTGGTCATAGGTCTTCAAAATTAGCCACCTAACCTTAATTACAGCAGAGAGGCTCCTTCCCACCATTTAGATAACAAAATGAAGCAATTTTTTTTCTCTTTTTTATTGCCTGTGTAGGAGAAAGTGGCCACATCAGAGAAAGAAACAAAGGCCATAATTTATTTATGTGCTCTGAAAACAGATAGGACTTTAGAGTTCTGTTCACTTAAAATGCCATTCTGTGCAGCAAATAGCTTTTGCTGTTATTTTTAAGGAAGAGTTTGCCATAACACACAATAAATTGGCTACACTGGCTCTGCAAACAAAGAATTATTATCAGTCACATATTTAATAAGAAATGCAGTTGACATGGCTTGTTCTTTGGTTTCTTTTAAAGGAAAGCTATCAAAAGAAAAAACTGAATGACAAATCCCTGGTTTATTATGGATTTTTAAAAAAAGATTTTTCCTTTGAGCTAGAAGATAGAGAAATGTGCAAAACCACTCACTCTCTTCTAGAGCATGGAGCTAAATTTGGCCTTCTCTGGAAAAAAGAGACCAAGTGACAGCCTGTAAAGGAGGATGAGAGCAGTGACGTAGCTTTTAAGTATATTTGTGCTACTTATCCTTGTGTCCCAAATGCCTCTTTCCTAGCAGCTTTCCCTGCTCAAAAGCTGAATTGCATTGACAGGCTGAAGAAATGATACAGAACAGATACCATGGCATTCCTCACACAGCCCAGTCTCTTTCCCTCTGTACCTCCTGCTTGGGCTTGGCAGACAAATGCATGCCCTCCTATCAGCTTGCCATGTGAACCCCATTTTATGATACTCTCAGCTGACTGCTAGAGAGTTGTGACTTCTATAAAACTGAACAAGTCCCCAGAGCTTGCACACCAGTCAGCAACAGGAATAGCACTGTTTTGGGTTAGAATTGAAACAGCAGCCCTCAGACTGAAAGTGCTGTTCCCTGTTATCATTTCACAGCACTGCCCAGTCCCCTGGCCTAATCAGAACCTCCCCTGTATCTATATTGCATCTCTGGCTGTGCACTGAATGAACACAACAAGCCTGTCTTCCTTGGCTCCCTGACTTTTGGCATTATGACTCAGAGTGCTGTGGTTTCCCCAGCTCAAAATTGCTAGATGATGCCTGTAAATAGAGTATTTTGAATTGGATGTCAAGCCATTTTTCACATAATAAAAGGAAAATGATAGGATATTAAACTTCTTGGATACAGTGAACACATTGTTGTTCTTGTGTTCCCTTTCATAAGCCACTCATTTCTTCATTAAGTGGACAAATCCAGAGAAAAAGATTTACCATTACTGCAGCAAGACTAAAACTTAAACTTGGTTGCAGCTGGAATTCCACTATCTATCACCATCTTTCTTTTCCAAATGAGAAGGATTCATGAAAAGCTTTCCTCACCATTTAAGGAACATTCTGTCTTATTACAGTGTTGCTGCAGTCAATTATTTTTATCTACCATATTTTCCTTTCCTACTTCTTTCATAATACTCCTTGCTATCACCCCCTTCTTGTTATTCCATGGGTGACACTGAAGGACCTGATGAAATTAATTTTGAGAAAACTGCACTGTGTGTGGTATGTGTTTTTTAAGGGTGTCTCCACCCTGTGTGAAGACTTGAATGCATATTGCAAATAACAAGTTAGACCAGTGATTTTCAAACTGCTGTTCTCAGGTCCTGGGGGCCAAGAAATATTTGCAATAAATCCATGAGAAATATGTTTCATAACTTCTCAGCAAAAGAGAAAACTGTCAAAATTCCAGAGCAAATCTGTCTAATTGTTTGGACCTCAGTTTTCTTGATAGGTGGAAATGAAGCCAAGTGTTAGGAAGGTGTTTTTTTCCATATAACCCAAATGCACTGAATAGGTGCTAAGGAAGGTCAAACATGAGGAGTCTTCCATTAATTTTCTCTAAAATATCTCTTGGGATGCTTTAAAAGTTCTTTCTGTTTTGCAAGCTGACACCTTAAGGGATCAGTGAGTACACTGACTGTTGGCTAAAGGGTCTGATCCAGAGAAGCACTCAGCATGCCCAGCTCCCTCTGAAGGGAATGTGAGGTGGCACCTCTGCCAGGAGAAGCCAATGGGAGGTGACACTTCTCAGCATCTCAGGATCACTGGAGACACTGGAACAGTGGCAGCACACGCCTGGCAGCGGGACAGCCGTGTCAGCAGGGGAAAGCTGTGAAATCAGACATGTTTCCATAAGGGGCACAGTGAAAATAATACACTGTCACACAACAGTGCCAAGTGTTGTTATTTTCTTTTACACTCTGACATTCACTAGGGCCTTGCAGTGAATTCATCCTCAGCTCCATGCTGCCTGGGGTTGGCTGGGAGCAGAAACTCCAGGGCTCACTCACCTGCTCGGCTGTGGCATGGTAGTGGACTTTGGGATTGTTGCTGAAAGCTGGTCGGTACTTGTACATGGCAGGAGTAGGAGGGCTGATAAGTTTGGGTGAGAGGCCACCTTCTGCAAAAGGAAAAAAAAAAAGTACTTTCTATTAAAATGTGTGTGGAAAGAAAGCTGTCAACCATAATTCCTTGCTCTCCATCTTCCTCTGCAAACAAATCTGTTCTGGAGAGAATAAAACTTGCAGTACTGTTGTGTAGCATTCCACCAAAATCAATAGGGCTCCTATGGCAGTAACAGCACATTGCTGCCAGAGCTTTCTTCTACAGAGAAGAAGAAACAAGGCCCAATGTATTGAGTGGGGTGACATGCTTTGGTGAGCAGTAACTCTGCCTAATTTGAAATACTAAGTATTTGTGTTGAATTCAGCTACTAGTTCTGTCTGAAAAAAAGGGATTTTTTAACAATAGCAAAGCACTAAATTCACATTCTCACAAATGAAATAATTCAGTTTGCAATGCCTAAGAATTTCATGCTAATATTTCTGATTCCTTAGTTAAAAATTACATTTTTCATTTAAAATTTTATTAAAAATTTAAGAAGGGGTTTAAAAGAGTTTATAAACTCTGCAAAACTGACACAAAGCATTCAACCTAGGCTTGAATGAACCACTTCAAGCTGGCTTTTTTCTCCCTTTCCTGCTGTTAATTCCTCTAGTCTGGAAATCCTATAAATAGGAGAAAAAGCCTTCACCCAGATGTTTTGAAAGAATACAAGAAACCTTTTAAAGAGGCTAAAATATTTTCTTATTAATAAAAATAAAACATTGATCATGCAACTGTACCTTCACTGGTGCCCAGCTGCCCTTTTAGCTCAGAGTACTTGCTCGGATCTCCTTTGGGTGGAAGAGGTGGTTGCACATCCATATTTTTATCCTCCAGACCTTCCAGGCTGATTTTAGACTGAAAATGATCAAAAAGATCAATGATTACATGCAACTTGGTTAAATAACAGTGTGTGTCAGAGTGCTGGATGTACCAGAGAACCAGAACTACCTGTTCCTATAATGACAAACAGGATTTAGCATCCACTCCAGACAAGGACTGTCACATGTAAAATTAGCATTGTCATAACCAGCCAGGAGAATTTTAAATGCACTATCCTGGTCTACTTGGCATGCTAAATACCATTAAAATCACGCTAATTAATATGTGGTAGAAGACAATACTGTTTTCTAGCATTTTTCAGTAACTTTCCAGGTAGCTCTCAGCAAGTAACTATCCAAAGAGTGTAGGAAGTAACTATCCACAAAAATCTTCCAAGCTGGCTTCCTTTGAATCCACTGCTTTTTATAGGACTATACAAATCCTCTCTATTATTCATGCCAGGAGAAGTTGAAAAGAGAAGAGGAGAGAAGAGAACTCAGCTTCTGAGTCAATATTCCTTGACCTGGACCACAAGCCTTTCTGCAGCCTGGAAGCTCAGAACATTCTTTGAAGTAGAACAGCTGACCTGTTCTGGTGGTACAAGGGCTCATTAAAATTAATTTGAACACCAAGAGGTGACAACTCTTGGGACAGAAAATAACTCCTGCAAAGAACAACCAACTTTTCCAAAAGAAGCCCAGAGGGATTCCATTCTAGAGCTGCCTGTTACTGGACCAAGAGCTGCTGTTACTGAACCTGGGTTACTTTCAGAGGATGAAGTATATGACAAAGACTCAACCTCTATCATTTTCTGCATCATCTCAAAAAGATTTATCAATGACAGACTCATTCCCAGGCTTGATAATGCTCAATCCATGCCCTTCAAAAGCAGAGCTTGGAGATTTCCTCACCTTGCTCCTGTTGAGGTTGGCTTGGATGCCGTTGTCACTGATCTTCACTGTGATCTGTCGCTCAGACAAATCAGGTCTCAGGAAAGGAGGCTTCACACTCACAGCTTGCTTTTTCTTGGGCTCGACCACATACCTGATTAATTGTGCAACAGTCATCATTAAAATAAACAATAACAAGGCTTAGAGACAAGAAAATGTTCCCACTTTCAGGTTATGATTTAAGAATGTGTCAGAACCTAGGTAAGAACTTACATTTATTTCAATGTATGTAATAATTAGGCAGCAATAAAAAATTATTTTTTTTTAGTGAGCAAAAGGAGAGTATGCATTAAAAAAAAATCAGCAATTTTTGAAGCACTAATGGACAAGAACACGAAGAGAGCAAGAGAGGCCTGCCACCAACAGAAGTGACTGACTAGATCAAACCCAGCTAACATGACACAGCTGCCCTGTGGTGGGAGTCTGACTGGGGGAACAAGACCCAGCACATGGGGAGTTACCATGGACAGATGATGTGCTGCCAGTTCTAACTTAGCACATGGTGACTTGTTTCTGTAGCATGTTTAGTGTTCAAATAAATGGAGGTAAAAGAGACTGACAAGTCCATAGGAAGGAACAAATCTAAGAGGAAATGGCTGACTTTAGATATCTAATTTCTCTCCAGTGGAACAGAATTCTGTAAGTGCAATTTGCCAGTGGCTGTACAATGCCTGAATATCAATACACACACAAGCTTTCTCTGTTTTAAGTGGTGGACAGGACATTCTAGTAGTGATGACTCAGTGACCTTCAATATACAGGACAATCTGAACAGGTCTAAAACACAAATGTTCTGCTTGCTATAATTCTGTGAATAACCATGATGATGGTACTCACACCCCCCTCTTAAAAGAAGTGTCTCACATGCTCTTCTCATGCACCTTGATCTGATTTTCATTATTTGGTAAGTTTGAGAAGCGGGGCTCCAGTGTCATTATTTTAACACATGTAACAGTCCCTTAGGATTTATTTGTTATAGAACAAAGGGGGATAGTGTCAGGGTCCTGAATTGTTCAACACCCCAAAAGGCTCAAATAAGTCCTGTAGTAAGATTATGAACATGTTTGCAGGGTGGACAACTCAGCACCTAGAATTATTTATAGTCCATCTGTTCTACTGCATTAAGATCCTGATTTCAAAATGTGAAACAATAAATCCATTTCCCCAAAAATAGAAAGCCATAAATAAAATCTCAAGTTCCGTGATGTAGACCTCATTGATAATCTGCTTTATGATAATGAAAGTGCCAGTGAGATTGAAAACCACAGCAGCCCTAAATTAGATTTAAGTCTTAAGGAGAAAGGCTGATTTTAGCTTCCTTCCTTTCCTCCAGCAGACTGGACATTGCCTGTACAGTGTAAGAAGTTGTGTGGGCAGTATGATAACATATGGATATTTACCTTGTTACTGAAATCCACAAGTTGATGAAGACAAGGATATCAGCTCCTGACATAATTTGACAAGCTCATTCCAAAAAAAATATTTCTGGGACAAGGGTGGTGAATTACATGAAGAAAGAAACTACTTGGACAGGTTACAGCCATGCAACAGGGAAGCAGCTATCACAGAGCTCTGCCTTCAGGAGTGTTTTGCTTTGCTTTCCTCTTATTCCATCAATGACCTTTGGTTTGTGAGCCCAACCAAGCACATTTTCTTCCTCTGTCCCAACAACTACTCTTCCTCCCTCATTCCCAGCTGAGAGCATTTCTCTTACCTGGGAGCCAAGGGGCTGCAGAGCACGTGTTCCACATTTCCACAGCATCCTCGGGTAAAAGGATTCACTCCCCCACGGAATTTCCCTGTCACCTGGAAACATATTCAGGACAGTGCTCAAACCTCTGGTTATATAAAAGTCATCATCCAACCCTCAGAAAGCCAAGAACAAGTCTGACCCTTCTGTCCTTCCCAAAGAGATCATTTTTCTTTGAATGCTGCACTTTTTCTCTTGAGCTCTAACACACCCCCTCTGTCAGCTAATTCCAGCTAGGAAGAACTCAACTTAAGATCCTTCCCCAAAGGACACTGCTGAATGTGACTTGGTTTCAAAATGATGTGTTCACCTCTCCATGCTGTTCCTGCACTGGATTTGTGTCTGCTCCCAGCCAGACATCCTGTTTTGGCCCCTCTCATTCCCATCACTTCCCCTCCTCTGCCTTGGCAGGTCCCCTCCAACAGGAATGCCGAATCAACGTTCCCAAATATTGGATGAGAACAGTGTTTCCTCTCTCTCAGATCCCATCCTGAGCAGCAATCAGTACAAACCACTGCCTTATGTGGGAGGGTGCCAGGAACTCCCTGGTGATTACAATGTTTGCTTGTAAATGAGCAGGTTTAATAAAAGCCAAGCCTCATTAGACTGGCAGGATCCATTCAAGGCTTCATAAACACTATAAAGAGTTTGTACTCCACAGGCAGATACTTGAAAGTCACCATATGGGGATAAATGCCAATAAAACCAGGGAGATTAATAGTGGTTGCCATTAAAAGCATTACAGTTGCTGTTTGCAAGTAAAGCATTTTAATCAGCTCATAGTTCTGATCTAGCAACAAGTTTACAGAGTACCATAAATACTTTAATAACTTGCACATATAATAACAACGATGGAGTGATTCTGCAATATATTATGCTGGCCTTGTTGATATAACATAAAACTCTTTAGGAGGCCAAGAAAGAGAGGCTGGAAGTTCTAAGATTTGGAAGAGCAGCCTTCTGACGAAAACATGGGCCTGGGACGTTTGGCACATCTGCATTCAATCCTAGGCTCACACTGACTGGTGCCAGATGCTGGCAAAGCATTTCCTATCCCTGTACCCATTTTCCCAAACATAGTATGAAAATAAAATTTCTCCAACTCATAGATTACAGTACTAATTATATCAATTTGGTTTCTAAAGCAGTTTGAAATCCACTGGTAGAAAGCAGTCTAAGAAGGAAGAATATTTATTTACTCTATTCAAAACTAAAAATACCAGAATATGAGCAGATGTTGGGTTATGGGTTATTTTGATTCCATGAAAGAATTTCAGAGGCATTCAGAAAGCTCAGAAACATCTAAACCCAGACACTCTGCACTTTTCAATCACAGTCTGCCTACTATGAATGCTCAGAACTTACAAACTCCAAATACCAAAAAATTACAGTAAAAACCCAAAAATGCCTGTACCACTGGCCTATAAAATGTACTGGGAAAAGAGGATAAGATAAACTGAGCATATTGCAACTGGAAGCTGACAGTAGATAACTACCAGTGTGAGAAAAGAGAATCAACACAGAGACTGCAGGAGAAAAGAGAATGTCTTAGAACAGTGGCAAAGCCAGAAGCAGATTTCATATCCATCTCTCCTGGTCTGGTGCTCTAATTACTTAGATATGCTTCCTCTAAAAGGGACCTGAAGGCTGGGAACATCCATCCTCCAGTTACAGATAGCTGCTACATATGACTAAGCAGAAATTAAGACCAGATTATATTTAATTTTCAAATTGGCATGGGAAGTTGAATTAAATCTCTATTGGTTTGGTAGCTCAGGAAACCAAACCAAGCTAGGGTACATTTTCCAACAGTTATTTCAATCAAATGAAAAATTCTCAACGCTTCTAAACTCTAGTGCAGCCACAAACACGTGAAGTTAAATGTTACATTTTTTAAAGTTAAATTTTTTCTTCTTCCTCAGCCTAACATTTTCACTGAGAGTTTATATCACTGCACAAAGACAAGCCTAAGGCAAACCACGATTTGGGCTATGAGACCAAAATGCTCTGTGTTTCATGCTCCTATTGTTAGCACTATCAAACCTAATGCTTGGGCAAAATCAATTTTAAAATGAAGAGCAGATGATTCTGAGCAGGACACAGAAAAGCATTTGAAGATGACAGCTATGGAAGCTTGCTTTGTTCAAAGGCCATGTTAGGCAACAGTTCAGGATGACTTCAGATTCATTGCTTATATAAACCTCCCACATTCTTCTGGATAAGAGTTTTTATTGTCTTCTTGTTGGATGGAGACAATGTCATCTCAGTTTATGAAGGCCTGGCCTCAGACAGATGTTTTCAATGCTCACAGCCTGCCCAGGAGCCAGACAACTCCACAGCATGGAGCCATGAGCCCCCAGGACAGCCAAAACAGAGCACCCATGGGTGCAAGGGCAGCAAAAACACAGCTGAAAAAACCCAAACCACAAAGGAAAGGAAGTATGGTGGGAAACAAAAGTGAAAAAAGCCCAGATATGAGGGGTACTTTGGGGCTGGGGCTGTGAAAGGGTAAATGCACAGAATTCATGAACCTTGGGAAGAGGGCTGAGACCAGTGCCACACTGGCAAACTGTCCCTTAAGGGTGGCAGGGGCCTGTTACTCATCCCATCACCCTGATCTCTACACCCACACCATGCTATTGATGTGCACATGAATGTGGGTCTGCATCAACCACAGGGGCTCTGATCATGGACATTTGAGTAGCTGCAGGGGAACTGAAGTTGTACAGGTTTTTTGGCACAAGGTTTCATGTTGGCACTTGGTTTGGGGAAGCAAAGCAAGCTGGGTCCAACAGCAGTGTGTGTGTGTGTGTGTGTGTTCATATGCATGAGAACAAGAGAGAGACACAGAGTGAGACAAAGAGCTAACTCAGACCCTATCATGGGCAGTGTGGGCTTGCTGGGGGGAGTTTGAAATACCAAGAGAGAGGGCAAATGATTTAATCTTTTTCTTTCTTTCTTTCACCCAATCTCATGGATTGTTTAGTCTGACTCATAAAGTTTGAACTTCTGGGGTTGACAGTACTCACCACATAAAACCTATTTCAAGGCCATGAGTAGATTTTAAATAATAAATAAGCCTGGGGTGATGCTCTGTGTGGCTAAAAAAGGGAAATCTTTGCCTTCAGTGTATTTAAAAAAATATAACTGAAAATAAAAAAATAGGCAATCTTACTAAATCTTCACAAAAGCTCCAGTAAGAGCATTACTGGCATGATTTGGACCATCTTTTGCTTTACCCAAGCTGACTTGCTGACTTTCCTTCCCAACTCTTCAGCCACAAACATGGAGAAAGGATTGCTTCTTACCTGTTCATTCGTTGTGCGCCCTCGGGCCACTAGAACAATATGGAAGCCAGTGAGACCAATGACTGGGATAAAGAATAACCCAGCCACACACATGACAGCCATTCTGTATCCAAGAGTTAAAGAAACTGGGATGAGTGAAGGGAAAAGGAGTCTATGACCAGAGAGAGGGAAAGGAGAAAAAAAAAAAATAGGGAGAGTGTCACAGTGTCATAGAATGGTTCAGGTAGGAAGGGACCTTGAAGATCACCTAGTTCCAACCCCCTGTTGTGGACAGGACACCTTTCATAGACCAGGTTGCTCCAAGCCCTGTCCAACCTGGCCTTGGACACTTCCAGGGAAGGGGCAGCCACACCTTCTCTGGGCAACCTGTGCCAGTGCCTCATAGTGAAGAATTTCGTGCTAATATCTCATCTAAACCAGCCTTCTTTCAGCTGGAAGTTTTCCCCTTGTCCTTTCACTCCAGACCCTTCTCTAAAGTCCCTCTCCAGGTCTTCTGGAGCTCCTTTAGGCACTGGAAGAGGTTCTAAGGTCTCCCTAGAGCCTTCTCCAGGCTGAAAAACACCAACTCTCCCAGCATGGCTCCAGAGCAGACGGGCTTGAGCTCTCTGGGCATCTCTGTGGCCTTCTCTGGACTTCCTCCAGCAGCTCCACATCCTTCTGATGATGGTGCAGCACTCCAGGTGGGGTCTCCTGAGTGCAGAGTGTCCCTTACCTTTAGTAAGGTCTAACTAAATTTCATGTCAAAGTGAAGTCCATCTGCTCCTAGTCTGGGTCCTCACCCTTGAGACAGTTAAAAAGTAATGTGAACTCAGTGACTCTGGCTCTACCTACCTTGTAAGAATGTTCTGCACTAATCTATCCAGAGCAGTGACACCCCTCAGAGCCAGCAGTTTGTGTGTTACACCAGCATGCAGGAGGCTGCTTCCAGAGCAAACTCTGCTCCAAAATACAGCAACAGAGTTTTGAATACAGAAAACAGCAGTTGAGAGCTACACCTGGTTCTAAGTAAAATTCAGGGAGGCAGCTCATGTTTCTGCTGGGCTGTCATGACAAAGACTTTATCATGAGAAAGACAAAGGGTCAGCTATAGTTCCTGGAGCAATCCATGTTCACACAGGTACAACGGGAACAGAGAAAAACCTGCACTGAGCCTTTACAGGAGGAGAGCAGTGGGGGATCAGGAGAGGCTGATCCTGGAGGACAAATATTCAGATTCATTCTTTCACATTTTCCTCAGTCACCTTGAGTCTTGAGAGACCAAAAGGAAGGATACGTAATGGTAGTATGAGCTGCTCCCAGCTTTTCCATATGGTTTAGCACGAAGATGAGCCCAAAGGTGAAAACTCCAACCATGTGCGTACTTAAGGACAGCAAGAAGAGAAAAAAATAGCGGTAGTTCCTCCGTCCTATGCAATTGTTGACCCATGGGCAGTGATGGTCAAAATCCTT
The DNA here is from genome assembly GCA_020086605.1 of Lanius collurio. Classification (NCBI taxonomy): domain Eukaryota; kingdom Metazoa; phylum Chordata; class Aves; order Passeriformes; family Laniidae; genus Lanius; species Lanius collurio. The sequence continues at coordinate 4,146,512 of JACBWW010000031.1, read as the reverse complement.
GTAAAGAAAGGGAGAAATAGGGAAAAATATCCAAACAGTGAAAGAAAATACATTGCCTTAGAGATGAATCTGAACCACTGTCATGTAAAATTACATCAGACTAGTTCTGCAGCTTTACAAAATGCTTGTATGTCTTTATAAGGCTCTTTTTAGAACCAAGTTCTCTGTCCATGGATGGAGAGGTACTTGAGTGTTTATAGCATTTGAAGAGAGGATATATTAAAAATAAAGGACAGGCTATTTATCTGCTAGCAGCAGAAGCCCTAATTTTTTTCATCCTTAGCATGAGTCAATTACAATGAAGTTATTATAACCTAGAATGGTTTGAAGATGCAATAGTGCTGCAGAATTCCCTGTCCCACATTTCAGTACTTAGACATCACTGAATGAATCCACTTTGAACAATGGACATCACAAAAGTACCTTTTCACCAAGCAGGTCCACAAAGAAAAGCAACAGCTGGGTCAGACATAGGTAAAGTTCTGCACAGGTTCATTAATAGTTACGAATCCAAACCTAACTATTTGTCTCAGTCAAAAGTCCAAAGTACCTCACAAAGTCAGATCCCTTTTAACAGGAGATTTAATAATGAGGGCAAGCCACAAACACCCTCCAAGTGCCTTTACACAGTTTTGTAAGCATGTAAATCCACTGTCTCCAGTGGGATTATTCTTGACGTGAAGACAAGATCAGGTGCAAGAAATAAACCCTTCTCACCTCTGTGCTCTTCAGAACAGATATTACACTTTCATTGCATCAACAAATGAACTGTTTATTCTTTGCTTTGTGCCAATGCTATTTTTAAGCACTGCTCAATGATGACACAGGAGGTTTTATATTTCTAAGTTTTCCACAACACATTTACCAAAAATTTACAAAATACAAAAAAAATGGATTAGAGCTTTCTCAAAGCACATTAGAAAATGTCAGGGGCAACTTGATATTAAGATCATTTCAGGCTATATCTGAAATGCTGACATAACATCTGTTATGCAAATATGGCTGTATGCAACCCAAAATACCTATGGATTATGAAACCACATAAGTACTCACTGCAAACATTTCACTTAAGAAAACAAAAATCTGACTACTTTTGTCACAGATTCATTTTTGGGTCCCTCTGATAACAGCATGCTTTAAGTTCTAATTGTTTTTATTTCTGCAAATATTGTCTGCTTTTGTTGTTTATTCATTTTTATCAAGTTAGTTCAGAAGTTTTGTATTTGGGAAAATAATTTTTATTGTACATTCTAGACTGAAAGTGAAAACATGTGAACTACAACCCTGAGTGGATCCTACTTGGAAAGCCAGCAGAGTCACTCCTGTTACTGTCTCAAAGCTCTTCTAGGAGAGACAGGTGAGTGGGAAATAAGCATCACAAGAATCAATAAAACATGTTTTAGTCCATGATTTATTGATTCAGAAGTCATTAATGCTTTTTGCCTACATTCCTCCACAGCAGTAATAACTTAATTACAAGCAGAGCTCCTTACTTGGGTACCAGAATAGTAGGGAACATCCAACTGACCCGACTATCAATAGAACCTGTGGAGAGCTAGCCAGTGTCACCTTGCCTCCTGCTATTTTATTCAGGTTCCTTTTGGATTCTCTCCCATTTTCACTTCTGCTGCAGAACTGGCTCCCATGGAGGCCTTACATCAGCATGAAACTTCAAGTGTTTATACCAGTGAGTTTTGAGCAATCTTTTTCTGAGAAAACTTCATTTGTGGAAAACAAATTTTTATGCTGAGCCATTGGGGAAGGTGGAAGAAAGAAACTCCATGGGACAACTGAGAATTTACCATCATCCAAACAAACCTCAGGATCTAGAATTAGTGCAAACATTTATGTTTTAAAACTAGGAATGTACGATTCAGGTTTTCTACAAAAAATCCAGCTCTATCCAACAATTCAAGGCAGTCTAAACAAATTGTGTGTCACAACTTATGAATAGCTATGGCTATTCCCCTCTACCCAGGGACCTTGGCAGCTCCTCACTCTCAGGCTTCTAAAATCCCACATCCTTCTAAAGCCTTCCAAAACAGGACAGCCTTGTCCTATTTATCGATGGTTACCAGGCACAGCTCTGCTTCCAGATAATTATAACTTAGATATATACTGCCCTGAAGGAGAAAATGACTGACACAAGATAAATTCAGGCAGCCTTTCTCTCACTTGCAACTGTGCTGCTTTCTTTGGGACTATTCCCTTGCTTATGGCAAAGAGGATTAGGACAAAGGTAGTGTATACAGCATTCCAGCTGACTACGGTATTTTTTCCTCCTCTGATTAGTAATTCCTTTCATTTTAATGGCACAGCTGAATATATTTTAGACATATTAAAGATTTCATCTTTCTACTGAAAAAAAAAAAAAAGTAGACCTTGCAGCAGAAATGATCCTTTAGAAGTAGAATTTTTAGCTCAGCAATAAAAAGTGTCCTCTGGCAATACACTGCTGTGAAAACAGTGCTCTGTACCTACATGTTTGGGAGATACTTATAGCCCAAAAGCACATCTTACTGTTTAGGGGTTCTTTTTTAAAAATCCTGTGTGACTCACCAAGACCCATAGGGTATCAAGAATCGTGAAAGTCCCCTAATTCAGAGCAATCAACATTAGCAACATGAATGAGCTCATGCACTGAGCTGAGGTGTTGAAAGAAATATGGGCTCCTTCCACTGACTGGAGAACCACTTACTGAATTCTGAGTTTGGTTTTCCAGAATTCACACACCATCCTGGCTTCTCTGCTTGTCCACTAATGTAGGCACCAGTTTGATCCAAATTAAATGATGAGCCTTAAGCTCACACATGACAAGTTAAAATGGGTCACCCTGCATTTCTTGCCCTCCTGAACTCTGCATCCACTCTCCCATTAACCCCTTTTTAACATTCAGAATCCCACAGCTACTTCAAGGAAGACACAGCCACCATTATAAATTTTTATTCTAATTATCACTGCCAACAAGGCTGACATGGAGCACACACAAGTGAGGGCTGTCCCAATGGCACTGCTCAGCAGGAGTCCAACAAGGCCGTGACCTTCCAAGAACTGGAACACTGGGGCAAGCCCCGTTCCCAAGAGCAGGGGCAAGCCCAGCCCCGAGGCAGAGTGCAGTGACCCGACCCTCAGCAGCGTTACCTCCACGCAGTTGTCACAGACGCTGCAGTGGGAGCAGCGGGGCGGGCGGTAGAAGTGGCAGGTGGCACACCACTTCATCCGTACTTGGATGCCTTTGATCTCCACGTTCTTGTACAGCGGCGCGCGGAAGTCGTCGTCCTTATCCTCATCTTCGTCCGCTGCTCAAGGCAAAACTGGGAGTTAGTGGAGACAGCAGAGGGCAAAGAGAAAAGAGCTGATCCTGTCAGCAGCTGGGACACAGGGGCACTGCACAGTCCCCTTCCTGGGGACAACGCACAGGGCAGATGGTTTATCACCTCTGCCCTGTTTAAGAGTCCATTTAAAAATAAATGCACAAAATAAAAACCAGTCTATAACTGACAAAGCTACATTGGGAAGAAAAAATATTATTCTAGATCCCCCCAATCTTTGTTTGTTTCCTCCTGACAGAAAATCTAAGAAGTTCACATCTATTTAACACCTGGTTAAACATTATAGCGCAGCTGGCATTGGTTGACTGGCTCCAAATTAGGTGGAATTTGATAATGTTGTCCCAGTGGAGCATCAATTACTGTCATGCAGTTCTATATTAAATCTTCTCTAGATGTGTTATCATGATCCAATTTCCATTGACTTCAGAGGGAAATTCTCCCTTCACTCAGATGAGCTTGGGATCTGGCTCAGCTACAGTATTTATCTTGCAAGAGTATTCTCTGGATTAACGTTTGTGCGTGGAAGCAGACTGCTGTACTGGCACCATTCCCTATAATTTTCCTTCTTAACTAGTCACTGGGACTCTTAGAGAGAGTCAGACTCTAAATCCCTTAGGCACTTCTAAAAATACAGTCTGTAGGTTCTCCAATACCATTATAAACCTGCCCATGCTCTGTTAAACATGTGGGCAGATGAAAACAAGACACCAGAACAGTCAAACCATTCAAGCACTTATAAAAAATTTGATTATGCTGACAAAAAGTATGTACATTATATATACCTACATGCATTTAAACATGCTGCTTTTGCAGAATTCAAGCACAGAGTTGGTATAAAACAGATTCACATCAAAAATGCTGAAAGCTAGTTTGTAGTTGGTATAATTAGCCAACAACAAACACTGCCAGTCTCAGTCTAGACTGTAAATCAGATTTTTCAAGGCAGCCCCAGTTTCAGTTACTTAATACTTCCTTTCCTACTCATTTATTTTGGTGTATTACCAGAAATTCACGCACACAGAGCGAGTCCTGATTCATACCAGAAGCATTTAGAGAGCAAACAAATTTTTAAAAATATTCAAAAATGAGCAATGGATCTGGGAGTTTGATTAAGATCCTCTTCAACAAGCTGGGTTTCTGCAGTCCAAGTTCTATCACTTCCCCTATAGGCCAAGTTCTGTCTGCCAGACAACCTGTAAGCTCATATGATACAGAGGAAATGTGCTTACTTCCAGTTTCCAGTAACCTGAGCAGAAGAATACACTGACAAAGGAATGTATCTTACTACACAGATTCTCATACTGTGATCCACTGACAGAGAGTAGCCAAGTCTCATATTTTTCTAACAAATTTTTGCTGGCTTCCTTACAGGAATTGTGTGGTTTCATTAGAGTCTCAGCTTTTGTATTGCTTATTTGTTATTTTGGTTTTGAAGTAAATTCTTAACTATCAGAAATTTTCTAAGAAGCTTGAAAACCAAAAAGACTAAACCTAATTTGAACAGCAGAAAGCAAATAGAGTGATTGTGTATTCATTTTAAGCCCCTCCTACAATTCCTGAACTCCTTGCGCTGGCAGCTCTGTGGGTGGCGTGGGGGGGTGATATGCTTTTTTTCACATGCACACTTGTGATCTGAAATAACATCTGCTCCTCTTTCCTCCCAGCACTGGTATTTATAGTCTTTTCCATCTCTTCCCTTATGAGTTTGCTTCTTCACACATCTAAACTTCTGCTCCATTACTTTCTCCCAGGACAAATTCCATGCCTTTTCTCATCCTTTCCCCACTGCCCTTGCCCCCAGCATCTTCCTGCCAAAGCACAGGCACAGCACGGAGGTGCAAGGCCAAGGCCACAAATGAAGTGAGAGACAGAAGAGTGGTGAACTGTGGTTACTCCTCCTCTGCTTCCTGCTTTGCTCCTGACTCCTTTGTGTAAAAGGAGATGGGACAGGAGGGAAGGTGATGAGAAAGTTTCTATTTGATCTCCCTGTGTGTTTCTTCTTTAAATGCAAAGTCCAAAATGAAGAACTTTGTTTGCAAAAGGAAGTTAGAGGACCCAAAGGAAGGTATGAACTGACGATACACACAGCACTGATCACTCCTGGGCCTGGTGACGTCCAGCCCTGCTCTGAGGGAACTGCTCTGCACAAAAACACTGGATTCTCAGACTGAGAATGATTAATGTTTAATTAACCACTGCTATCTCTGCTGAGATAAAGAAACTAACAAGTCCAGGAAACTCCTTAAAACTCCACCTGTGTAAGTTCTTTTGAAAGTCACTAGCATTTGTAGCTTCCAGCACCTTTACACTGTATCTGTTGATCTTACACAGGTGACTGAATCTTGCCTCTGCCTTACTTTGCCTTTACACACAATCATTTCCTTAATTGGAGTGCTGCAACATTTAATCAGGGGTTCAAAACCTTCAGCTGAGAGAAATGGCAGAGAGATGCTCATCATTAGACCCTGCTGCCTGAAGAAACCTAATGTCTTGGGGTGACTAGATGTTATATTCCCTATTTGCTGCTCCACCCAGCCTTGCTACTGAGGGAAGCCAGCAGGATTGGTACCTTGTTCTTGTCAGGTAGCAATTCAAAATAGATACTGAATTTGGTAAATAGAGGTGAAGGAGCACAGCTTGCAGACAGCACAGATCCATTGGTTTAGACAGACTGCCTAGAGAAGTCTCTGCTGCAAACTGCATGTGAATAATTATTGGAAGACAGATAAAATGAGGTGATAATTCTCTCATTAGGATGTGTTAAAAGAGATAGCTGCTCTGTGGTTCCTATTACAAAAGCAGAGTGATCTCTATCCCATTTAATCAGCTGTGAATCAGTACTAATTTAAGCAGGAATATCTTTCCAAATATATACATTTTTAGACACTCTAAGGCAAGCCTTAATCATTATCTGTTCTAGTGTTCAATGCTTCTGCCTTTTTTAAGGTATTCTGGAAGGACTGCTTTGATGAAACTGTTTCAGAAAGTTTAGCCTCTCTACTCTGCCGTGCTCTGCTACCTATTGGGAAGACAGTGACTTAAATCCAATGTGCCAGCATGACACAGGGGATAGCAATCAAAATCACATCACTCAGGAGAGCTGTTCAAGGAGAACCATTCTACACAACCCTGTGCCCTCGAGTGCCAATCTGAGCAAGTGCAAGGACAACTGACACCCAGGAGCTCAGAAGAGAGCAGGAGGGTACCCAGCATTTCACTGCCCTCCCACCTCTACTGTCAGTCGAGTACAGTAAATAAATAAATAAATGCAGTCTACTTGATTACTCAGCAACTTGTGTGTTTGGATACCTGGCACCTCCTTTGGCTTGGATTTTCAATGCCCCCCAGCCCCTGCAACAGCCCTGTTTCTGTTACCTCGTGGGAAAACTCCAGGGTCCATGAAAGTTGCCATGCTGAAGTTTGCCAGTACAAACAAGAAGACGAGTCCATTGTACACTGGGATGGCTGGGGAGATGGCTTTTGTCAACCAGGGGCACCTGTGGAGAAGGAAAGTTATGGGTAAGGGCTCTTCCATCTGTAACATGTAGTTTCTTCCCACTCACCACCATCACAGAGAAGTACTCTGTTCCCCCCCCAACCATGCAGCAAGGCTGAATTTGCAATGTAACAGAAATTTCCACAGAGCCAGTTTCAGTGATCACTGCAACACCCTCTGTAAAGCTGCTTTGTTCCAGAGCACAGAAAGCACCGATTGTTCACAGGGCTCACAGGGCTTTGCCACCCTATTGCCTTATCTGCAACCTGGCATTTTACTACTCTGTGTGAAAGCTTCATCCCATTGTTGCATTTCTGTTACCTTCTCTACAGCCTTGTTGCAGCTGGGGTTACTTTCAATTTTCTGGTGTAAAGCAGAATAGGATTCAAAGCATTGATCCCCAAAGCAGGGGCAAAGAGAATCACACTTGCTTCTCACAAAGCTTCCACGGTTTCAACATTCAGAAACAACACTACAAAACCTCTCCTTGGGCAAAAGTTTTGTCAGACCAAGCATGGCCTTTTGCAGGTGTCAGCAGAACATGAAAATGCAATATCAAAAAGAAAGTGGATGGCATGTGCCATGTGAACAATGTTCAGATGCACCAGAAAGATTTGTTGCTTACCCAGTGAGATAAGAAGATAAAGGGTAAAGGAGAACGAGTAGGAGACTTTGGAAAGAGGATGGGGAAATGCCTGTTAATTAGAGGAAAATTGTTGAAGTTGCAAAGAACACTTCCCACCAGCAGAGAAGGGCAGGATGAGGCAGCAAAGAGCCTGCTTTACAGGCAGCTTCCAAATAAAAAGCAGTGTACATTCACTCAGCCATTCACAACCTCTGAACACCACACCAAATGTATTTCTGCTGTCTGCAGGAGGAGGTTTGGTGTTACAGGGGCACTGTGGAGAAAAATCTGATCAATCTCATGATACTTGCAAATATAAATAAGGAAGAATGTGGGTCAAAGTATGTAATTGAAAAAAGGACCCCTCACTGAGTTGCTCCTTAGATTTCCACATGTCTTGACAGCTAAGGACTCTTCCAAGGCTGCCGAACAGGCAGGCACTCAGCAGTGCCTGCTGCCATTAGCATAAATCATACACTGGCCCATGTATTCTGGTGTTTTGCCTGCATTACATCTACAGTTGGATCAGATTGTCTGCGAGCCTGAAGGAGACAACAATAAGCAAGCAACCTTCTTCCACAAATTTGCACCAACAGGCTATTTTGAACAGCTGAGAATGGTGTTACTGACCTTGAAAGGACACTGTCAAACATGCTCTTATGGCCACTGTTAGAAGGACACCACGTTTTCTTCTCCCATTTCTTTGTGGGCAGGCAAAAAGAGATTGTTTTGCACTCCCCCACCTCTTCACAGCTGGGCTTTTAACACTGCACTGCTACATACTGCTTTTAAAAGGACTTTTCCTTGTGTGTGCTTCACTCAGCCTGGCCTGGATTGAGGAAAAGATGGATAAGTCACGCCCAGGGTGAATGAACTCTAAAGCCATGAGCAAGACACATCTGTGGCCAGGGCCAAACCTCCAGGCTGACTAAAGGAGAAGTTAAAAAAAGTCAGCCAAAGACAGCTTGACTCCAAGAGGTACCCTGAGAACCTTATGCTTCACAAGAGGTGGCATTTCAACAAGTACCAAGGTCACACTGACTTGCTGCCTTCCTCAGTTTGCCTCAGAGCAGCTGCTGATGCCTGAAAACCAAAGCAAGGCACAAGCTTCTCACTTGCCAGGAAAGGTGCTGCAATGACCTTGCAAAGCAGGCTGCAGGCCTGTCACTAACAGCAGTTTCTGCCACATCCTTCGGAGGATAGCAAAATAAATCCTGAAGTAAGCAGTTATAAAATCAATTCTACTCAGGGAAGAGTTCTTCCCTCTACATTATAGTAAAATTAGATTCAGTAATGGGCATGACTGACTTAATTTTTTCCCATGAAGAAACTGCCTACACAGAGAAAGATTATGAAGTTACCCATTGCTTGTCAAGCATGGAGGAGAGATGTCCTTGGCAGTAAAGTCACGTAGGCTGGCAAATCAAGGGACAGGAAACCCTTTCTTACAGATAACCAGTTACTCTGAACAAGATTATAATGGGAGGGACTGTCTCAAATAATTAATGTAAGAAATTTTTAACATTCTCATTTGTGATTTACTTTTTCATGTTCCAAACAAATATATCAAAATATTAGGAAGAATTTTAGCCATAAAATAAACTGCACAGCTCATTTAATGGGTAAACAGTGTATCTGAAAAGACTTCACGGAAGTTGAAATAAAGGATAGAGTGAGTCACTACATACTAGCCACAAGGTCAGTTCACAATCCTTCCATTTCTTCTTCCCAGAATTGTTATGCAGCATCACAGATTACATAAAATTAGATGGGACAAAAGAGGCCTCATTTGTAAACTAGACTGGCCAATAAAAACAGATGTGGAGATCAAGTCCTGGCTCATAACAGTAAAAAGGTCTGAAAAAGAAAATAAAATTTCCAGTGGATTCACCAAAATGATGCAGACTGTCTGTCCCTCTCCACTAATGCACGCATAATTTTTGGCAAAATAACAGAAATTCTAATTTGGGCCTAACAGGTTGTTTTATCACTAATCTGTTATGTAAAGGCCTGGCTTCTGCCCCTCTGCCCCAAGAAGAAAGCTGCAGAAATGCTGAAGCAGGACCTGTGGTGAGTTTCTTTTTGCTTTGTGCATATCATCTCCCCAGGAGATCTGGTTCCAGCAGCAATTATACCTATTATTGGGACAAATCTAGCTGAACTTTTCCTTTGCTTTTTCCTAACAGGAGTTGTTGTGAATCCAGACAAACAGCACATAGGATTTAAAGCTTTCCTTGGCTGGTGAACCCAAAATTTCAAGTGGCTACAGTTTTGTGTCTTCAACTCATCTCAGTGGAATTATATAGCACAACTTTTATAGGCCTTTATGACTCAAGTAGAGCCAGGAGCAGTGTATAATCCCCTAATGGAGCACCACTGGATTTTTTTTCTGAGAGAAAGTAATTGTAAAATGTGTGTCCTACTCCAAGTTAATTTGGATCCCTCACTTGAACCAGAAGACCTGCAGGGCAATGTTGCTGTTGCTGCAGGTACCAGCCATACTGCATCAAGAACTGCTCCAAAGAGAAACTTTCCTTAGCTTTGTTTACTGTGGAGGTTCAGAGACAGCACACACCACCATGGCACACTGGAGATAATTACAGATCTCAAATTCTTCAGAACGAAGCACACAATTACACAGGCAGCATTTCCCTCATAATTATATTTCTCTGACATAGAGTGATTCTGTTCATAACTCAGTGGAGAGTAATTCAGGGCGACAGATTTAATCTCATTTATCCTATTTGCTCTTGAAACCCTATCCTAATAAAATGGAAAGTTAAAAAGATTAACAAATAGGATCACACAACTTGCTAGGTGTCAGATAGACTTAGCATGATCAGCTGCCTATCTCTGCTAAATTAAACAACAAATAATCCTTTCTGCTTTTTTGCCTGGTGCTTTGTAGCAAGACATGCTTATAAGTACAGTTCACCTATAACTAAGTAATTGAATGGGACATTTCTCTTAAATCTTGCTCTAAATTAAGATCTGGTGTTTTTCATTACAACATGCTTAGAGAGGCAGTAGGCCACAGGGAACGGACCCTTGGATTTCAAGAACCAGGTTTGTCTTGGCTTTGATGTTGGCTCACAGAGCCACCTGCTCTCCCTGGCCACCCCAGTTACATATTTTGCAACTGAGACCAAACTCCTGTCAGACCACCTTCCTCACAGCAGAACAGAGTTTGAAAGTCTTAAAGCATCTCTGTTAGGGTCAGGCTGTTGCCCTGGTGTTCACATCCCAGGAGGCAGCTCTGGGCACCCACCAGCCTCCCCTGAACAGGGCAGGGGCGAGGCTCCTGCTGCTGGGCCATGCTGTGAGGAAGGGATCTGTGATTTACCCAGCAAACAAGGCCAGCAGTTCATTTTACAGCCTGCCTGGAGCACCACAAGCACATGTGAGCACATGTCTGGAGGCCAGAGACAAGGAGCAGGACAAGGGCCAGGAGGCCACAGCCCTTCCCTTTCTTGAAGCTGCTTGTGCAGTGCACAGAGATGTGGGAACCTCGAGAGATGGGCATCCAAGCTTTGGATACTTATCCACACCTAATAAGAAGACTCTCAAGGATTATCTAATTGGTTGCTCAGCTACACCTAGTATTTGAACTGAGACTACCACACATTCTTCCCCTCAGCCTCAAACAGATGGCTGATGCACAACAAAACAATTTATTTCATCAAAATCACAAGGCATGGGGTTATAACATGGAAAACAAAGCATCTTTTAGCTCAAATGTACTTCTGCCACTATTACAGTGGTAGAAGACTAATGTGAAATAGTTGACTCAGTGCATGCAAGTAGAAGCAGCTCAGTGAAGTAGGGACTAATTAGATAAGAGGGGTCAACAAGCAAACATAATTTGACTAAGCACAAGTACTAATTTCACTGGAAACTTTCAAAGAAATCCAAAGACTGTAGAAGCCTGACCCTGATTCCTCTCCAAGACTTTCTAGCCAAACCCTGACTGTTAGGAACATGTTTGCACTGTAAAATCCACACAAACAATTTCTAATCATCTGACCAAAGATTTAACATATCTAACATCAGCCCTGGGAGCTGGACCCAACTTCCTGGGCTGCCCAAAAGCTGCTCTACCCTGTAAGGCACAACAGTCAGGATGGCTGAGAGGACACACCAGAGGAGGGGCAGGTCCACAGGGGTAAAAGTCCTCAACCAGCACTGCACCAGCTGGAACATAAATGAAAGGGCTGTAAACTGACTGATTCTGAACACCCACACTGGAGAAGGAGATGGAATTGGATGCAAAACTGTAGGTTAAAGCCCATTCCACCAGTTTGTACGTGGGACAGAGAAGGTGCAAGACAGCATTCTGAAGGCTGTGCATGGCCCAGTATGCAGCAAAGAGCAGAGAAGGGCAGAGCTCTCTTAGTCTTTAGCAGCGTTAATCTAACACATTTCTCACGTTTCCCAGTCTGGGTGAGATTTTTCTATTTATATGCTTTTTCCTAGCCTGAAATGACAGAAAAGTATCTTTCTGGAATAGTAACAGAAGAAAAAAACCTGCTCATTTTCTATTTTTTGTCACTATCAAAGACAGCATGAAGATTATTGTACATCTAAAAATATTTTCCAAGGTGCTGAGACAACTGTAGGTTTAACAAGTCATCACCGGAAACAGTTAGGAGAGAATTTATTTGAGTGTCATAACCAATGTGAAACAGAACAGCAGGTCTTGTGAAAATAGCAGGAGGTTCTGGACTGCCAGGTTCTTTGCTCAGCTCTGCACATCAAATTTTGATAAGTGAACTAATTTCTGCACCATATCTTACTCATTGGCAAGACTGCAGATAATACATCGTTGCCATAGCACTACACTCTCACTGTGAGTATGGCAGTTGTACTGACAGAAAGTGATATCAAAGTAAAGGATAACAAATCCAAATGTTACCAAAAAATGGGAAAAGGACAAGTAAATAGTGGAAAATTTATTACTGAAAAGCAGTAAATGATGAGAGCTAAGTACTACACAGAACAGCTCATGCTGGTGATAAATAGGAGCTACCAAAACATCTACCCTGAGTTTTCAGGTGCAGTTATCCATCAGAAAAAGCAAAAAATCACTCCGAATCCCACCACCAAAACCCTCATGAATATAATGAGTCCCTTCCTCATTGAAATACAGACAAACACTACAGATAGAGGTTCAAATCCATCACCTGCTTAACTGTGTTTAATTATTCACAAGAAATGTGCTGGGCTGGAATTCACTCAGGTTTAACAAGAGCTGATGGGGTTTCAGTGAACTTTCCATTACACTCTGGACTCCATCCAAAGGCTAGTGGTTCATGTCTGGCAATGTACAGATCAGAGGAGCTAAATCAATTAAAAAGTCAACTTGAGATGTAATGGTGCTTGGTGAAAAATCTTACTCAGGCTATACATCACCCCCAAAGTAAAATACAATCTACCCTTTTCACAAAGCTGCCTGAAAGCTCTGGATCATGTTCCCTTCCTGCCTTTTTAAACAGTCTCCAAGTATGTGAGAAAAGACAGTACTGTCACACGAACTGATGGGGGAGAAACATACAGAAGGAACAAGAACACCAATAACCACAGGGCTAAACTCACCCATCATCCTCAGGTTCAGAAGCTGTCCAGCCATCCCAGACCTGTTGCCCAGGCACAGGGTGACCCTGCAGCCAGTGGGCAGGATGTGCTGTATGAGCTGTGACACTGTGTGACTTTACATCATGTGCACAGCGAGCAGACAGGCCTGGGCTGGGCTGGACTCAGTGCTCACGCCTTGCAGAGATGCTCTCTGCACACTCAGTAGCTGCTGTGAGCCCAGGAACCTGGAAAGCACCCCCAGCTGTGGCCAAGCCATGGGCTACTGCCAGGAGCTGCACTCGCACTCTGCTCAGAGCAGGGCTTGGGCAGGCAAGGCTGGGCTCACCTGCAAATACACAGCAACCCAGCAAAATCCTGCTCTACACACTGCTTTGAAATCTGCCCTGCAGGGAGTTAAAGACCTACTCAGAGTCAGTTTGCACTTACTGACATACATGAAGACCCAGGACAGAGGCTTTGATGTATTTGTAAAGGAATATGCTGTAATAGTGCAGCAGCACTTGCACACTGATCTGGGGTAGTCTGGATTTCAGAGGGCACAATAACATTTTTGTATGAGGAGAAGGATAATGCACACAGCAAAGTGAGGCAGTCGGTCTTCATGGCACTTCAAGTGTCTAATGGGCTGTGAGCAGCGTCACTGCAAGCAGCAGTGAATGCTCTGGTGCCTCAGGAAAGGAGCCAATTGCCAGAGCGTGGGAAATCAGAGCAGATTCGGGTGCGGGTACACAGGGTGGGCACACAGATCCACAGACAAACACCTTTAGTTTGCTTTCTCAGTCCTGCCACACAAGCTGGGAGAGGCAAGGACAAGTGTAATCCAGGGCTTCTCAGACGTGCATCAACCTTTTATCAGTGCCATGCTGGGCAGCTGGAAATGAACCCTGCTTTTTCCAGCAGCCAGTAAGAGAGCTGAGTGTATGGGTGGTGTTTGGGTCACAACAGAAGAGAACGGCAATAAGGACTCACTGCAAAATAACCACAGCAGGAGAGACACTATTGCCCAGTCACACTAAACATTTTAAACCCACTTGGTTAGAAAAAGAAGGAACTGCTACCTAATAACATTCCTTTGCAGCTCTGCCTGCATATGGCTGGCCATTGCTGCACTGCAACAGCTGAGTGACTTCCAGCCTATTCCAAAGGTCACATAAGTGAATCATCACGCCATGGAAACCTTACTAAATGGGCAGTCAGAGAATTATCTCCACAAGGTGCTGTATGAACCAATAATTCATAACACGGAGGAGTTCTCAGTGCATGTGCCTGCACTGCCCTGTCTGTGCTCCCGTGGGCACCACTTCCAGCAATAATCACAGTCCAGCTGCCCAGGCCAGTGTCCAGGGAGGTCAGAAGAGACTTCAGTGTCTGAAAGGGATACACGCCCTACACAAGCCAAGTTTTTATGAGCATTTCTGAAGACACCATGTGGAATGCAAACTTGTGCTTCTAATTTGTAAACATCAGAACTATGAAATTAATGTCACACTGACTACAGCAGTGCTAAAAAGAGACAGCCCCTCACCCTGAGTCCACCAGAGCCCCATTTCCCTGAGTAACAAAGAACACGGTTTATTTGGTCCCCACCAGTGACTCTCATGACCTTTCACATCTCTCAGCAATCAGTAACACAAGTTTTTGTTGCATTTTTCAGATCCCAAAATGGAAAAAAAAGCACAGGATAGCTCCTCCCTGTCTGAAGGCTGTTCTCCTGTTTCTCTATTGTCTTCATCCTTGTCAATACATGCATGAATTCAGCAATGTGGAAAGCTGAGGTGGGCTGCTCCTACAGAGTTGTTTTATAAAACACGTTTAAATTATCAGTAGCCTAATTCAGACACATTTGAGGTGATCCCAGCTACTGGCACACAAGGATTTGTACACTTGCTCGCTATATTACCCAATCACATACTGGCAGAACTTCTAGTACACATTCAGTGTTTGAATTTGTTATATTGTGGTGTAGGGGAAACAAGGCAGCTTACTTTAAGTATGTGGTGATGAGAGAGAGAGAGAAACAGGTGAAGAAATATTATAAGGAGGGAGGTGGTGACATCAGTGAAAAGACAGTCTGTATTACCCTTGCTGAAAAGTTAATTTGATTTTTTAGATATTCCTTTTCCACATGAGCTCAGTAGAAAGAAATTAAACTTCACAAGATACCATCCCTTTACAGCTACTGGAGCAATTACCTAACTAAAAGACAGCATCTATTACATTAAAGTATGTGCCACTTAAATTAACAATGAGCCAATATGCATAAGAAACGTTCAGTGTGAGCTCTGAACTCTGTGATCATGTCCTTGGTGGATTAGCAGAGAACAGGGTAACACGATGTGCTTTCAAAGACACAGGGAAGACGAAGAAAAGCAGGGAACACCAGCAGAGACAGCCCAGGTATCTGAGGTTGATCCTGGGCAGGCCGGGTGTCCTGGTGCAGTCACAGGGCTGCATCAGGGAGTGAGCTGCCCTGTTAAAACTGTGCACTGAAAGAGCTGGAGGGGCTGCCTGGGGGAGGGGGCACCAGCAGGGAATATCTGACTGGAGGATCTCATCCACCACAGGTGCCACTCCTCCATGAACCGGCAGTGAGATGCCAGCCGGCCCTGTCAGGGGTGTTGTGTGCCCAGAGTGGGAAGGACAGGACAGACCATCCCCTGCAGGTGAGATCTGACACTGCCCCCATTACTCAGGCATTGGGCACATGTACCACTGTACCAAATTCACCAAGGCACCCAGCACCCAGCTGGCTCTGATCTGCCAGCTGCCCTTTGCAGTCCTGGGGCACTACAGAGACTTGGACACAGGAGGGGCAGGAAAATCCTGTGAGGTTGGTGATAACAATTACATTTCTTCCACGGCTGGAAAACGCTGTTCAGGAAATTTACAACTAATTGAGAGGTTCTTGCAGACTTGTCTGGATCTTATATTGCCTTTGAAATCTGGAAACAATACCCATCCATGGCCTGAATAACATGCTTCAGAGCTGCTCCACAAGGTCTTTCATCTATGCAATTGCTTGCTTATGCAGGGAAAGGAAGCCAGTTCCAATCTGAACTCTCTTGTTTCAAGATTTCTAGACACATGGTGCAGCAAAATTACTGCAGCTATTGCAAGGTTCCCCTGAGTGAACCAAAATGATTAGGTACTTCATATTTTATAGAACAGATGAAAAAAACAGAGAGATAGAGGCACCTCTATTGCAAACAGATACAGAAGATAGGGTAGGAAGTGTAAACATTATCATATTTCAAGTACTGGAGCAAATATATAATAATAAAACAAAAGCTTCTCTTAGAATCCCATCTTTAATTTCCCTCTGGAATATCCTCCTGAAAGGGTTTTATGGAAACCTGAACTGGGAGCATGACATTTATATACCTCATTCTCACTACACTGAAAAAGAACACTTGCATAGCAGGTATAAAGGGGCCCTAATCTATTAAGATTTTACACAGGGAATAAAAAAACCAAAAATATTTTAGCTGATTTGAGAAAAGAAAAATATAAGAAACCTTTACTGGTACCAGTCACCTTTTGAAACTGGACATCAGAGGAGAATCATCAGTGATCCAGCCTATTTTGGCAACATCTTTAATCAGAAACTGCAACAGACCTAATAACTATGGCCAAGGTAACAGAACAGACCAGGACACACCATCCCATTCAGCCCCCTGCTACCACAGACACCACGTGCACCACCTCTCCTGGCCACACACTGTTCTGAAATCCAGCAACACTTTTTTATATCCCACATCTCTTCCCTGCAGAGTGGATGCCAGCAACAGCAGGGCACAACTGGGGTCCTCCCAAACTGCTTCCCAGCCCATTTCTGCTGGACGACTGGGACTGTTTTGGGGCACAAGGACAGAGCTGAAAAATCCTCATTTCTTCCAGCAGAGGGTAGTGGGACACATAAGCCTGCAAGCAAATGATTATATTGCAAGCGAGAGATACACGCAGTTCAAACAAAACCAAGGGTGCAAAGCCAGAACTCCACTGCCTAACCCAGTGGAAATGTTACAAAACTAAATACATTCCTCCATTTGCATTCATCAAATGAAGACACACATCAAACTCAGCTTGTTCTCATTATCTCCACCCTTCTCCAGTAACATCATCTTCATTCCCTTTTCTAATTTTGGGAAGGACACCCCCAGGCAGCAGCAAAGTCAAAAGAGCCTTTTTCTAAACATCTCTACTAGAAATCTGCCTTCTCTTTCCCTCTGTGGACTCTTCTCCTTTCCTTGGATCTCCTCGACTTTCAGGCTCTGTTTCATCTTCTCTCCCTCCCATCCCCCTGTGACTGAGCAGTCCCACACGTCCTCCTGCAGCAGAGGAACGTGGTGCAGTTGCTGCTTTCATCTGGGTGTGTGGCCACTCAAAGGCATTGCCAGGTGTCTCCACAGGCCTGGAAGCCCCTGGGCAGAGCTGCTCACAGATGTCCCAGGCTCACAGCAAAGGTGACACAGGCAGAGGACTCGTGGCTGTTCCCATGCATTCTCTCAACAGATACCAGGGAGAATCACTAAGGGAGAAGAACAGTTACAGTCTTCTCAAACTATTAAATCACTGTCCTAAGACTCCCCTGCCTGCACATCAGTGACTGAAACATCTCCACTTACCATCTAACAGGATTAGGGCAGGCTTCTGGAGGCAGCTTCTCCTGCAGGGAAAATCTTATTACAGAACCCATCAAAAACCAAAATGCTTTTGGGGAGCAATAAAACCTAAAGCAGACCATAGTGACTGTCGCATTAACAGCAATTTTTTAAATTTAAATGATGAAACCTAGCAGCATCACCACCTTAGGTCTAAGTGTTTCTGTCAGCTTGGACAAAATATAAAGCAAGTCTTCCAATATTTGTGCTGGTGCACAGGTATTCAATTCAGGTTGACAGAAAACAAAACTACTTTCCTAGAAAACATCCTATGAGGTGATAGCATCTTAATTACAGAGAGAGGGAAATGGGATTCAGCATGGTACATGGATTTGTTTCTTGCCAATTCCACTCCGAAGTGCACAAGGTGAGGATTGTCCTAGCAGCCACAAAGGTGGGGGGAAGTGTCACTGCTTTACTTTTGTATTATTGACTATACCCCCAAACCCAGAACTTTTAAAGACAGAAGAGTAGCTTGCTCACACAATGCAATGGACACAGGGTAGCTGTTTTCCCTAACACCTACTGTTCACTAAAAGCCCATGGGGTTTGTCATTTTGAGGTGTGTTTCTTTGGAAGAATCACAAAGTAACCAGAAAAGGTAGAATTATGCACTGGATGTGATGAACTAAAACTCTTCCAACTCAGTGGCCTTAATTCAGGAATATAAGCCAATTACAATTACCTGAGATGCATTAACAAAGCTTAATACTCCCAAGTCAAAATGGGACAATTAGCAGCTCCTGTACCAAAATAGAAGACTATAGAAATGGCATATGTGCCACCATCTGCTAACAATATACAATAGGCAAACCAATCCAGGGAAGGAAAAGACAAATAAAAAAAGTTTCTTGATGAAACTTGTTCCCATTTCCAAGAATCAAAGTGAATATTCAGCTTAAACATTACATTTTCCAGATTCCCAGCTGGGAGCAGAATGAGGAGTATCAAGCACCTTATGATTCAACTGTTGAGAAATTTCCAGGCCAAATTTTCAAGCAAGAGGTCTGGATACAGATCTGAACTGTGGGATGTTTTGTCTGTGGAGTTCTGTCCTTGCTTCCAGTGGCAATAAGCTTGCATTACTACGTGTACTTTTTCAATATCCAGCTGCTCCTGAATTTTGTTAAGTTCTTAGTTCATGCTTTTTCCCCTTGATTTAATTTAAAACATAGGGACCATCATTCTGCTTTTCAGAAAAAAATGAACATTTACTTCTTGCTGAGCAGCTGTCACCGTGTTATGAAAATAATTTACTGTTCCTTTTTTCTGAATGAACCCCTTATCCCTCCTGTCCTTTCTTCCCTGAATATTTCTTTAAAGTCATAAACCACCAGCAAACTAGTTTTGGCTTATATTAGAAAAGTTTCTTTAACTCTGGGATACCTTACTGCCCCTTACATTCCTCTTCAACAGCAGATGAGTCTGCCATAATGGATAGGGGAAATGTGGAGCTGCACATCACAGAACAGCCACAGAGACATAAGCAAAGCTTGCAAAGATAAAACTGCCATCATCTCCTTTGACTGGAGGGAGAAAATAAAAAAAGAAAGTGAGAGTAATCAGAAAATCCAAGCACAGAGCTGCAATTCATATTCTGAGGAAAACATTGAAGACAACTTGTAATTTCTCAAATTGTGCTACAGAGCACCTGATTCCACAGGGCAAGAACAAGGTAGAAATGAACCATGTTCTGGGAAGTTAAATCCCTGAAGTACCCTTTGGTGAATATGAAAAGCAATTTCTTTTCCAGAGCTAGAAGAGTGGCTTTTTTATATTTTAATTCCAGGATGCACATTTGAGTCCTCCAAATAATATTTTTCTCACTCACCCACTGGACTAAAAACAGGCTCTTGTTTATTTACCAGAAGAAGCATAGTCAGGTAGTTTGAGTGACCTGGTTGGGTGTTATTTTTTTCACCAGTTTGTTTATATATTCCACAATTCAACATTTTTTTTTCCTCTAGAAACACCTTGTCTTTAACATTAATTCAGCAATTCTGGGAAGTTTTTCATTTAAAACAATACAGATATATGTCAATATAAAAATTAACTGGAAAGTGTTATAGCCCATCTCAAGAGAAGCTCACCAAGTAGGGACACAGATTTACTAAAAGAATGGCTGAAATTAGTGACTCTCAGCAACAGACTCTTGTAAACAAGAGATTTACACTGCTGCAGGTTGGGTGTGGAGATGCAGATGAGGAGTGGGGCCCATCCCCTTCCTCATCTTTTATCACAACAGCCCTCCCAAAGCTTCTCACTCGTGATATTAATTCTCTGTCATGCTTACAGGCTTGCTTCCACACTCTACAGAGAGGAAAAGAGCCTTTTACATTGTTTATTCCTTGGTCATGAGTGACACACTCATTTTATCAGCTCTTCAACATCTGCTGTTCAATGTTAAACAGAGATATCAGCAGGTTTTATTTTTTTTACAATACCAGATCCATCAAGTCATTGACAAGTTAACAAATCTGCTTGCCTTTCATGGTGCTTTGCTTTGATTTTTTGTAATTAAACAAAAGATTGTTTGGATCCTGCCTTTTCCCTCAAAATGGAACACTGCCATACAGCAGTTTAACACTGCATTTACCTTCTAAACCATCATATTCTCTCTTCTCCCTCCCCATGACAGCTGAAGGCAAACCACAGTCTCTGGGACATCTGGAGGTTGTGGTTTGACTGCATCCCTTCCTGCCATGAACAAAAGCAATCAGCTTTGCTGAATTAATAATTATTTAGGAATTGTTAGTATTTCTGAATTGCAAAACTCTGTGATTGCAAAGGCTGTAGAGAACACAGCCCTCCTTCAAAAGGTTATTAAAAAGAAGATAAAAGCTCCATATTAGTTGTCTTAACTGTGCAAGATGAGAAAATGCATCTGCCATGTTTCTTCAGTAACTGCTATTCAGCAGCTCCTCTGATATTTATTCCTTACTTCTCTCAAATTCACATAACCATGGCTTAGTTTCCCAGGGACATTTTGTGGATGTTGGAAAAAAATAAAGGCTAGAGAGAGAATGATATGGTTATGCTAAAGATACAGTAAACACAGCCAGCAAGAAAATGCAAGTATCCTCATTCTGAATGGGAACAGATGCCAAGACAGCAGAACCCTGCCTTGAACTGGACATGTTTTCAATTATTCACAATCTGTGCTAGCAAAACAAAAAAGGGGTTAAAGTGAATTCAGAACATCCTAACAGATGTAGAAAAAGCAAGAGCCTGTCCAGAGGGTGTGCTCCCACGGGAGCCCCTGTGCCAGTGCTCCGGCCGCTGAGGGGCGGCTCGGCATCAGAACAGTTAAACCATCCCAGCAAAGCTGCGCTCTTCGGAAAAGTCAACCTGGGTGTGCACTTCTGGCAGAAGGGCTGCCTGGGCAGAGGGGAGGAGCAGGCAAGGAGAACAGATTCCCTTTCTACCAGGATTTCGTTTCCTACGTGTTTGATCCGACTCCGAGCCCTCGCCGGCACAAACACACGCACGTTGAATTGTTCAAATTACACCCAGTCTTGTGTTGCTCATTTACAACAGCACAGCCAGTGACAAAGGAAAGAACTTAAGAGTGCTCAGCGCCCTTCAAACAGGAAGAAAGCCCGTAGTGACAGGCTGGAGAACGTGTGACTTGTTTTTCCATCACCCCATGATGCACACACATCACTTGGAGTTTGGGAAGCCCCAGAAAACTCTGCACACAGGCTCACAGCTGTCTGCAAGAGAGTTAAACCTCCAGCTCCCCCGCCCCGAGTTAGGAGTACAAAGCACGAAAAGCAGAACCTCTCTGGAACATCTCTCTTGCAAATTGTTGTAATTTCCCATCTGTCTTCAGCTTGGATGACTCTGCCAGGTCCACAGGGGACCATTTACAGCATTCGTTTTGGATTAAGGGTTCCTACACTGTGACTCAGGAGCCAGAGTAAATGACCTGCAGCTGCCTCACAGAGCCATGTCAAATAGTGAAAGTGCCAGTCCCAAGGGGCTCTGCTAGGGGGTCCTAAGCAAGTTAAAATCCAGCAACCACCACCTGATCTCAAATATTAGGAACCAATGACTGTGTCAAGTTGATTTGCAGACTGATAAAAATGTGAAAGATTTGTTGGATAACCTCCATCAGAAAGGACAGGGTTTGTTCAGGCTTTTTTTTTTTTAACTAGCACAGTTGTTGGCTGAACCAATCCAACTAATTTTTTTCTACTAGCGAAATCTATTGTTTGTAATTTGCTTTTGTGTTGAAAACTGCTTCTACCACCACACCTTGCTTTGTGTGCAAACAATATTACAAACAGCTGTGTTTGGCTTGACACCTAGTCTAACTGCAGTGTGACTTCACAGAAGTTCACAAAGACAAACAGGCATAAGAACAGCATCTTCTGGATCACAATGTGTTTTCAGAAACAACACATTCATTTGCTCATTATTTCTCCGGAAACTTTGAGTTTTGGATATTTCTGGATTTTTCAGTAGGCACAAAGTAATTTCTCTAGTGAATAGGAAAAAACATGCTTTACATTTGTCTTTTATGATGGCATTTTCTATATACTCAGTGAAAGCCAACACTACAGTACTGTATTACTGGGCCTTCCCCTCAATTTTCAGTTGCCATAGTCACATTTTAGCCAATCAGTGTTGTTGTCTCCAGTGCTATATGGACTTTCCTGTACTGTAAAACTCACAAGTGGAGGCCAGGCTGTGAGAGTCACCTTGAAATGTTTTGCTCCTTAAGCATGACATCTCTGCAGAGTGGATATACCCTCACAAGTGGATGCTGCCAGCCGGTATTGGGTAATTAACTGCAGTCTGGTAGAAAAATTGTATTAGCACAGCCAGGCCCAACATCAATCTACCAGGTCAGTGCAAATCTGCAATGCAGATGCAGAAGCCTATTTAGCCAATTTGCTTAAGTATTTTAATTTCAATAACTGAAGCGACTCTACCAGTTGGCTGCTCAGCATCTTCCACACTGAGGCAAATTCTGCAAAATTGACCTTAACTCTTGGTCACTGAGTGCTCAGTGTTGAAACACCCATTTTTGAAACAGGGACAGTGGTCGTGCCTGCAGTGTGTGCAGACTGCTCAGAGACTGACACACAGCAACTAAATAAGCATAAAGACAGTGCTGGGGGTATTATAACCATTTAGTGCTCCCTCATCTCTCACCCACTACAGCTATGTGAGAGGAAAACGGGTCAAGGAAAGAGACATCCTCAACTTTCAGATACTTCCAGTTATGCCTATCTTAATGTGGCTGCAAATGTAGCCCCTCAAAGCTTTGGCAACCACTCACTGCAATTCCACTGTGTCAGGCTCCAGGTCCATTCCATATTCACATATAAGCCAATTACACTGTGGACTTTGCAATTCATTGATAATATAAAACAGACTAAGAGACTAACATGTCTACCTGAGCATGCAGGAATACAATTTTCCCTGGTTATAAGTGCATCCCTTCCTTCTGATCAAAAATCTTACAGGAGCAGGACTGTAGTACCAGTACAGGAATCAAAAAGCTACCTGCCAGCACAGCTGGAACTGAGCACCAGCTGGAGCCAGCCTTTATCCTGGTCAAAATGGCAGACAGAAGCCTCAAATCCCTTCCCTTCTAGAGAAGAAGGGCAGCAGCACTGGCACCAGCATCTTGCTGCACCAGCTGGCTCTGTCTACAGAGAAGCACACAGAAAGGAAAGCAGGACTTCTACAGCTTTTCCTAAAAGATGCATTTGCATCAAGGAGTGAACTAGTTAAACCACTGTTGCACGCCAGCTGATAAATTCTGTTCAGAAACCAAGTAAGCATTTTGAAAAAAGTTTGATTACAGCTGCCTGGAGGTCTGGCAAGATGCAGGAAATTTATGTGACCCACTTTTATTGCTCATCAGAAGCCTCTTCCTAGCAGACGGTGAGATGGTGCATGAGGACAGCCAGAGAAACTTTGGGGAAAGCTCTGCACAGAAATATTCTGCAGTCAGCTGCCTCTGACTTTCATTACCATCACCATGTAGCATCACAACTCTTCTGGGCTTTTGACTACCAAGGATTCTAAAGCTTCCTCATGCAATTCCTCTAACTTTTGATTTGAACTTGTTTCCTTCAATGGAGCTTTTACTTAACTCTGAAAAACTCTGCATACTAATAAAGTGTCAGGACTACTCCCTGTGTATAAAGAATTTACACACTATGCAGCAAGAATCTTTTACTTTGTTTACTTCTGACCAGAAAGAAGGCTCAGAAAGAAGTCCCTGACCGCTTGTAAGTGGCAGCAATGGTAAAGTAGGAGTAAAATGCTGCAGCCATGAAAGAGAAGAATAATCTAGTTGAATCATGAAGTAGATGCTTGGAACATATGTCAAGGCCAGATCAAAACAGTCAATTGTTGCTATTATCTACTTAATCTTCTGTTGTGTGGAAAAGGGAGTTAGGAAATTCTTTTCAGCCAACGCGTCTGTCTAAGCCAATGCCCAAGGCAAATAATGCTCTAAACAATAAGGCATTTTGTTTAACTCTGCAATAAATATTAAATTTGCAAAGACAGCTGTTTGGTTGCAGTCTCCTCCTGCAATTTCCAGTCAATGCTTCATATTTACAAAAATGGATAACCATACATAATCCCCCCACCCTCAAGCCTCAGCTCCTTGAAAGAGCAGGGAAAAGAGTGGAAATAGGGGCTTAGAAGTTTAATCCTTGAAACAAAAAATTAGGCTGCTTCCTTGAGAGCTGCCACATGGTGTCTGTTTGAAAAAGTAATATTTGTGGATTTTTACTTTAAAGTTATTGAAATCTTTTCACAAGACTATCAAGCACAGAAAAGTTCCATTAAGAAAGACCTCCAGCAGAAGAAGGAATTGACAGGAGCAGCTCCTGTAGCATGGGAACTCAGAACAACCACAGGTCAGGGCAGCAATCTTTAACCTTTGTTTTCAGGGGAGCCTGACCTTGACAAATTACCAGCAGCATCTGACTGTACCATGAAGTGGTCCCTGATCTTTTAGTAGCTGTATTATTCATACAGTAGATTAACATTATTTTTTGCCCTACCTATTGATTGTGAAAAGCTAATAAATCAACTTTGGCTGAAAAAAGTACATGCAAATCTGAGCTATTATGCAGAAGATATTGGTAAAACAAGTCAAATCCAAACCCAGAAATCTTAATTGAAAGGGACACTACTCTGAAAGTACACTTACCTTCCTCTAAACTCAGTGAAGTTCTATCATCTGGACAGGAGTACAGAAGTTTTAAAATATTTAATAACCCTCAAAATGCGGGGTTCTGGAAGCTCACAGCTCCTTTCCAAGCACAAAACTCACACCAAACTCTACTAAAGTTTCCATTCCAAGACCACCGGAGTCCCTGGAATGAAGGTGACTGAACATGGTTGTTTGCAGATACAGGAGCAGACAGACAGAGCCTCTCCACCAAAAGCATTCTCACCCATGACCAGATTTCTGCTTGATGGCTCAGAACATCAGGGATGCTCACTGCTGAAAACTCTGAGAATAAAGAAGTTTTGAATTTAACACTAGCCTTCTGAAAAAAAAAAAAAAGTTTGTTTTTTTTCTGTATGATTCAATGCAAGGCAAAAGTCCTTGTGTTCAGTGGGATGAGCACAATCTTTAACTTCATTTGGATCCTCTGCCATTTTCTTTTAAAAGCTAACTTGCATATGGCCACGCTAAGTCTAAAATAAATACATTCTAATGTAACCACAGACCATCCGTGGACTGCACAAAAACTCAGGTGTCTGATGTGCTACTGAAACTGCAGATGCTTGAAACGTTAAAGGAGAAAAAGCACGTGAGCCCCAATACAGCTCTTATACCCAGGTGCATCTTGCTTCCCCTTCCCTCCTTCCTCACCAGGCACATGGCCCATGCATGCATTGACAAGAGTGTTTTCCCAGTCTGGTTTCCTGGGAGTCTCTACTGGCTGCACATCAAGCCAAATGTTCACTTTGCTATCAACATAGCCAGGGGGCTTAGAGATGCTCGCCAACCCTTGTTCAACCAGTGTTTCTGTTTTACAACATGTCATGCTTGGTGATATTGAAAGGAAAAGCCAATAAAAGGAAAAATTAATCTTGTGATTAAACAAAACACTGGATTGCTGGCTTCTGACACTGGCACCAAGCCACCTTCTTCAAGGACAGAAGAGAACCTGTCTGCTGTCTTCACCAACAAAAGGATTGTTACAAAATAAGGGTGTCTTGCTATGAATGATCAAAATGAGCAGCTCAGGAAAAAGGACCTGGCCAATCCTCAATTACAGCTTTGCTCTACCCCCACTTAAAGATGGTATTGCCCAGTTCCAGAGTGAGAGGATCCTGCTCTTGCAGAATTTCTGCAGGCCATGTAAGTTACATCTAAAGTCACAAAATACAGATTTTATAGCAAATTTGTAAGAGAATAAGAGTTTGGAAATTTAAGATATTTGCACGTGTCAATGCAGTGTACAGTTTGGAAATCTGAATCCTCAGGGCTTGCTAAGCACCTGCTCCCTCAAAAGCAGGCTTATGTGCCATTGAAAGATTTGTGCTGGCCCTGTGGAAAGGGATTAATTCCTTTTCAACTATGAATATTTGCATAGGGTACTGTGTTAGTTATGCAAAAATTGTAGTTTGTGTCATCAGTTGTACAATGTTAATTTTTATTCTGACAAATGCTAAAGTTTAATTTAAACACTGCATAGTAGGTCTCTCTTAGGGAAATTCAGATATGCAAATATACTCAATGAAATAAAAAGAGCTCATGAGCACAGTCAAATCAGAAGACACTTCTGAGTGGCTTCTCACCATTGCTGTGCTAGAGGAATAGGACAGAAACTTCATACTATAAACAGCAGGGGCTGGGTCTGTTACTTGTAAATGGAACCCAATCCCCTTCCAGTCCTGCTCTCCCTATTTCCACACATTCTTCAGTTAACCATAAAATCTCATCACTTTATACATTAATATTCTCTTAAAGTTGAACAGCACAAGCACTGGACAGTCCTTCCCGTCCCAAAAGCTAATCCAAAGCAGGGCAATGAAGCTGGTGAAGGGTCTAGAGCACAAGTCCTATGAGGAGTGGCTGAGGGAATTTGAGTTGTTTAGCCTGGAGGAAAGGAGGCTGAGAGGAGATCCTCAAGAAGAGGAAATGCCCTCAAGTTGCACCAGGGAAGGTTTAGGTTGGCTATTAGAAAACATTTCTTCACTGAAAGGGCTATCAAGCTTTGGAACAGGCTGCCCAGGACAGTGTCTGAGTCAGCATCCCTGGAGGCATTTATAAGTGTAGATATGGCACTCAGGGACATGGTTTAGTGGTGACTTGGCACTGCTGGGTTAACAGTCGGACTCCATGAGGTGAAAGATCTTCCCAAATTCTATGATCTGTTTCTATCTATGCCAAATCACGTGAGTGACCAATTACCACCACCATCAACACCACCTTCACAAAAAACATTTAAACTGTGATTAAATCCAACTCCCAAACACTGTATGACCTCTCATTTTTTATTTCAATATGGTTGCTGGTGTTAAAGTGTACCCATTAGTCTTGGCAGCACCAAGGCCCTTCAGTGGATCAGTGACTTCTAATTCTAATGTCACTTCTTATAAGGCAGCTTTCTAAAAACCAGTTCCATCCAGCAGCTGTACACAGCTGTCTCCCAACAAATGTGATGACAGAATTGCTTCCCAGTAATAAATGGTACAGATACCACTGCCTCCTGAAACAAATGCTATCACTATGAAAACCTCTCCATTTGTTCTTTTAATGATCTTCAGCCATTCCTTAACTCATCACAGGGGACACTGGAAAGTCTCAAAGGCAAGTTTATGAAGACACAAATAATTCGATCAGAAGAAACTTTTGACCAAATCTTTGATGATGAATAGCAAAATATCAGCTTCTGGAATCAGTGTCTCAAACTTCAAATGGTCGAGGCAGACCAAAATGGTTCTGAGACATAAATCCCATAATCTGACATGGAGTACAACCTGCCTGTGTGCTTCCCCTACTGAAGGAAATGCAAGAAGCTTTTATTCAGCTCACCAAGCAGAAAAAATCATGTGTTGGTAGAAAAGTTGTGCTACCTAATGCTATGAATCTATAAAGGTGATGAATAGCCCAAATGTTGATGCAGCTGGTGAGAAGATGCTGTCAGATCATTAAGCACAGCCAGGTGATTTGTCAGTGTTCAAAGACACAGAATTTCCTATCTTCCACTTCCTCCCTCGGGCTCCTTGCACATGCACACATCTTCCAAAGCCATCTTTCATTATAGCCGAAAAATCATATTTTATCTGCTCTTCACCCTACTCACAAATCTGCCAGGGATGATTTTCAGCTCAGTCTCTCTCAAAGAGGCTGGGTCTGAGCACAAATTTTTATTAGCAAGTTTTGGCTAACACATTGCCCCGTGATTATCATGTCTACTGTTCTAAGGAAATTCTTTGCTGCTGCAGTAGCTGAATGCATGTGGGCTTTTCTCCCCCTCTCTTGTGGCTACAGACAATAAGTACTGCTGATGTGGGCTTTTTACAGAGCAGCAGATTGATGTCAGATTAAGTCTAAAACCTATTTTATCAGATTAGTTTGATTAGCTTGGATTTCACATCTGTTCTGTAAGATATACTAAAAATCTCTCTCCAGTTTAAGTTCTGGGAGAAAAAGCAGTGAGTTCACAAATGTATCCTAACAGAGACATAAAACTCCTCCCAAAGAAAAACCCAGAAGTGAGAGGCACCAAGGCAATGACAAATGGAAGGAGTAAAAGCACAGATAAGCATAAGGAAAGCTCCTCCATTAACACTCTACCATGAACAGTGTGCCTATGACTTTGTTAAGCAGCATTGCAAGATCACATTGAACTTTTTTACTTATTTAAGCAGTCCTGCTTGGGCTAGAATGACTGAGAACCTGGCAGAGATGTTCATGGTTTAGTCCCACAGACACAGGTAATTGGAGCACTCTTCATGCTGCTCACAGGGTGGATGCTCTTCTGACTTAACCATAATGCTTTAACTGAGACATCTCACTGGAGATGAGGAACAGACACAAATACAGTGTGAGAAAAGGATCTTCAAAAACACCATACAGAGCAAGTATTTTTCACACTGTGCAACTAAGATAATTTCTACTGGAAAAATCTGCACCTGCTGCAGGCTAATATTTTGCATATAGTAAACAATAACCCTGAACATGGAGGTTTCAACTATGACACACAGAAAACCAGACACCTTTACGTTCTCAAAGCAAGCAAACTTTTGACTGGCTAGGGGAGAGCTGGAGACACAGGAACCTCATGTTTTGGTCTCAACTGACTGCCTTCCTGTAACTCAGCAGCAGCTCTGCACTGCATTAATCTTACTTTGCAAATGCTCCACAACATGGACTGGCTGGCCTTCAGGACAGTCAAAAAAAACTCAAGTGGAAACTGCTTGTGTTTGCTCAACACCTCATTTTCAGGCCACTTGTCATCTTGGTATTAACAATGCCATGGCAATTCTACTGTAGAACAAATTCCTTATAAATATGGATTTCCAAAACTGAAATGCGTAGGTAATAAAAACAGCAGAGAGACACAAACCCACAAGCAGGATCATATTTAAGACTGGTTGCAAAATGTGACTTGACTGGCAACTCTTCTTAACATTATAGATTTCATATATAAGAAATATGCATTTAGACAAAACAGCGAATGACAAAAGTAGCATTTCAAGACTTAAATGAATGCAAGTTGCAGATATGTAAATAGAGTATTTTATTATTGCATTACATTTTCAGGCTGCATAAATAAGTGTACATATATTGGTGGTTGTACTAAGCCACTGTGACAACTATGACTTTATTGTGGCAACAAAATGCCAAGAAATCCCCAGAGATTTAGCAATATTTTCTGACACCACAATCCTGCAGCTATCTCCACAAGCAATTAAATGAAAATGCAGCACTGCCTCCCGCTACACTCCAGAGAGCTGTATCAGGCAATTCAGCCTGCCCAAGAAAAATACTGACAGTGTACAGCCAGTGACTGACAGCTGCCAATCACCTCTAACCCACCATGACCTCCTGAAATAGTTCACATAGGCTGGCAAGAGAAATACTACACTGCATTACCCCTCAGATGTCAAGAATATCTTCCAAACAGTTAGTCTTCCTGAAAAGGAAACCTATATTCTTCAAAATACAAAAAGTAAAAAAATACAGTTGTGGAAGATGCCAGGTTGCTTTGCACTTTCTATGCTAACCCTCCCTGCCACCCCCACCACAGAGAGAGAACTGGGACATGGTGTGGGGAGCATGGCAGCAGCCACCAAGAATATCCAAAATATTGGATATTCTTGAGTCTAGTGGGGCATGCAGTCTGTTGCTATCAGCTGGAGGAGAGGGAAGCTTGCAGCTGGCTGAGACACACCAGTGCTGGCATAAAAAAAAAAGCCCTCAGAAGGGAACAGAAAGAATACAGATGTTTCCCAGGGAAGAAGTCAGTTAGAACTGACTGCCTTGGATTAAGTGTGTAAAGGAACAGTAAGTGAAAACAGAGGGAGATACTGGATGTGGAGGAGAGAGCAGCGAGGCAAAAGTACAGAAGACAGAAAGGAAAGCAAGAGTAAAGGAGATGGCAGAAAGTGCTGCAAGAAAACAAGAAGCCTTTTTTCCACAGCAGGGACATACTGGAGCCAGTGTGGGTAACTTTTGTTCCAGCAATGGCTTTGGGGAAGACAATTCTTCCACCTTCATTCCCTCTAGTGTGGTGCTGCTCAATCAGGCACAATAAAAATCTCTGCCTCAGAAGGACTACAGGCAACCAACTAAGCTTGTCCTTGGAATGAAGCGGGGAGCTGAACATGGAAAGGCTCGGCATCACACAAGACAGGTCACTGAATGCTGCTAAGAAATCTTGCACGTCCTCAAGCTCAAAGCCACCAAAGGTACTTCCACAGCAAATTTACAGCATTTTAGTGGTCAAGTCAGAACCATGCAGCCTTTAGCTCTCACAGGTTATTCACACAAAAGAGATTGACTAGCTGTAAATTTTGGCTTCTCTTTTTTGGGAACAGTTTTCTTGCCTAGTTTTGGCTTTGTGCCCACTATGAGCTGGTTCAGCTTAAATAGTTAATAGCTCTGCTTTGTAATTCCAGAGCTGGAATACACAGAGGTGCAGCTTGTATGTGTGTGACTGCCTCTTCCTCAGGTTGTTCAGACAACTCCTGTGTGTACTAAAGGACATGCTATGCAGGAATCTGACACACGGGAATTGGTCTTAACACATTATTCAGGATTATGTGTGTTTTCATCATGCTTTTCTATTAAAAGCAAAATCACTTTCTGAAACTATTAAAGAACCTGGCATCAAATAAAGCAGAGCCTCAATTCCTGCCTGGAGGGTCCATGCTGCAGCATTTGTAGACTCAATCTAAAGGGAAAATTTGCTGATAGACAGCCAGACTTTCAAACTTCGTTTGCTCAGGCTGTACCAGAAGCATCCACCGCTAATACAATTCCAGCAAACATAGCAATCATTTGTTCTGCTTGACAAAGGTCACCAGACATCAGCTTGAATCTCCCACTGAAGTCCCCTGCTTTCAGTGGCAGAACCAAAGCCAGTTCACAATAAGGCAGGCCTCATTTTTTATAATAAGGAGTCAGGAATGTTATGCATTTTTTATACTCTGCAATTTTAAATTTATAGGGTATAATCCTGAAAACCAGGATTAAGTTTAATATGCTTTGAATTCACATGATCTCATTACAGGATGAGATGATTCTAGACAGACTCTGCACAACTGCATGGTGAATGTACTCAGGGGCCCAGCATGTGACAACTACACACGTAATTCAGCAATTCTGCCTGGAAAGGAGGGTTTGTATAATTTTACTCAAAGAACCTTTTGATTTCAGTCAGTCTTTTGGCTAACAGATAAATTCTGAACACTAGAGTAGCTTGCCATTTAGCAACAACTCCCCTTAAAGCTATTAGATTTTATTCTGGGGCACAAAAAAGGTACACAGTTTTAAAGAACTTTAAGCTGGTCTCTACTACAGCAAGGTATCAACTCGCTCTTACCTTGCAGTAGGATTTGTAAGGTAACAACAGCAGGTTGATACCTTGTCTAGTTCACAAGTGCAGAGTTATATGGCTTTTGTGTCTAATTTATACATGGACATTTCCAGCTTTCAAAGGGGAAAATGTGATTTAAGTACAAGATTGTCTGCCAAATTCCTCAAACAATCACAGATGTTTCATACATGTCTGACTTAAGAGGGCTGACTGCTGAAACCTAGACTTATCCAAACCACTACAAATTCCTCTACAAGCCATTTGTCTAGAGGCAAAGGACGAGATCTAGATTTATGGATCATGACACAAACTTATAAATCTTTACTCTTAGTTTATGATTTAAAAAACATTTAAATATGGAGTTTGTCAGTCGAAGTAGCTTTTAGTCCTTTAATCCTGAGTTCCAGCTTAATGGAGCAGAAGCAGCATTTGTGTTTCCCTGCCATAATGCACACTTAGTGGTTTTGTACAGTGCCAGTATCTGCAGCATGAATGCAAGTCACCAAACCTGCAGAATTCTGGAAATGCAGCTGCCACCTGCACAGTGGGGAACAGCAAAGATGAGGAACCTTTTCCCCCCAGCCTCACCAGGTGGGGAGAAGAGCCTGCAGGGTTCCCTGCAGAAGGCACACCAACTATTGCTTCTCCAGCCTCCTGAGGAGGTTGCCTGGCATGGCAGGAGCAGAGAGGCTCCTCAAGATGCACCAGCCCAAAACACAGAGTCTGTGGTGTGTGTCAGTGTCACTCAGCTGAGGATGGAGTTTCATTTCTCAAACAGCTTGTCTTGATAACTGTGGAGCAACTCCAGAACTGCCTAATGTTCAGTTTCTATTCTAGATTAAGTTGCCCTCAAATCGCTGCTGCTTGACAATACCATAAAAAGAACCTGTCTTCAGTTTTATCTAATTTACCAAACTTCAACAATTTTGGGTACCTGAAAATATAATTTTCAATCTGTGACAAACTAATTTTTCAGTTAAGATTTTTAACAAGAAAAAACCCCACTTCTTGCCCAGTTAAAATCCAGTAACTTAATCTTTATGATACTAATGGTGATGATGTTTGGGGCCTAAAATTTGGCAGGGTGTTGCCACTGATTTCTTCAAACCAAAACTTTTAATCATATATTATCCCATTTTTTTAAATAGCTTTAGCTGGTTCAAAACACCATTTTTTCAGTGAAAGAGCTATTCAAAAATCCTAATCAGGGACCCATTTTACTAGAAGCTGTATAAACACAGCTGCTAGAAAGGCTCTGGTACATATTACAACATAATGGTTTGAATTCTGTTTGGAGAACCTCACAGTGACAACTTAAACATGTCAAACATGCTTCTGTGGTCCCCAAAAGTAATGTAATATGGTTTGATTAAAAATAAACCACAACAAGTAAAACGTAATACTCAAATGCAAAGAGCAGAAGGTGGAGCCAGAGCAACCATGATGCAAATTTATGAGAATTTGCTCTTGAATAGCAACACCCATGAGTAAAAGAGGAAGAGGAGCTGAGGCGGAAAGACAACTCTGAGGAAAGAGAAGTGAAAACAACCTGAGGCAAACCTAGAGCCAAGGAGGCCACCTGAGAGTTGCTCTGCCTGTGAGAGCACTGCCAGCCCTGGCCATCGAAGCATCTGAGGAACCACTAATCCTGAAGGCAGGCTTCCAGGATTTAGCACTAACATGTGGAAGACTCTTCAAGTTGTATTCTGCTTCAGTCAGGTCATTTTCTTTCAAAACAATTCACTGCTTTCAGGGTTCAGGAAAAATCCACTGTGGAGCCAAAACCAGATGGGAAAATGTTTAACAACATGCAGAGCACTCAGTGCCAGGAGCAAGCCCAAATGCAGCTATTTGGAGACAAGGCTCATGAGGCTGCAGGGGGAAAACTGAGAGGGCTGGTCCAGGTAGCTTCTTCCATGGGCTCTTCTGGATGCTGCAAAAAAAGATCAAACATGGGTTATACACACTTTGCAGTGGTTTTAGTGAGTGGGGTGGGGAATGGGAAGGTTGTTTATTTGCTCAGTGCTGAAATAGCTCTCAGTTGCAGCTACAGAGAGCTATAATCCCTGCAATCACTTCATTGTGTCACAGAAACATATATTTGAGATAGTCTGGCTGGGATTTATTCAGTGCATATAACAGCAGCATGGAGTTTTCAAAAAGGGGTTTGTGGTTGGATTGATGGACATGTAATCACTTTGGAAGGCAGGATGAATCACTCAAACCAGTAGTGTAAAGCAAAAATATACACTGAATTCCCTCCAGCCAAGGAAACAAAAGAATAAATTATCACATTCCACATGAACTGGTGGGGGGAAAAAGGACCAGAAAAATTTCCAAGACAACTGACTTCAAAGAGTATTTGAATTTCATATGCAAAGGATTTCTAGGAAGAATCTTTTTTGAATGGATGTGAAATTTGTAAGAACTCCCTACACAGCTTACCTTCTTGCTGGTACTTGAATTCTCATTCCTAGGAGAAAAGAGGAACATATCAGTGTTGCATCACCAGGCTGAAGCTGGGGGTGTTCTTAAGAGAATTTTCAAAAAGATCTACTTACCAAACTCTGTGCCTCTCAGATGAGGAAGGTCCTTGTAATTTGGATTCTTTTGATCATCTTCAATTAAAAAAAAAAGAAAAAAAAAAAAAGGAGAGGGCTGCATTCTCAGATTGCAAATGCTGGAGTTACCCAACCTGAACAATCAGTGTTGACTACTGCAGATGAAATTGGCTATGGCAAAGTAAATCATGTTGCATAGCAGATGACTTAAATCTCTTCTCAGGCCCACCTGTACCACACAAAGAGAGGGCTGTGTTCAAGTCAATAACCAGGCTGGGTTGCCTGAGCCTTGGGTATTTCTGCTTGTTCCTTAACTTACCAGTTCTTTTGACTGCCCAATTTTGTACAGAATAAATGGTTCCTTCCAAAAATCCCATTATAGACTATGGATTTTTCCCCCCGGATTCTACTTCCACTGAAGTCCAAGTCTTCTCTTAGACTTTCTCTGCTGGCAAGGCAACAGATCATTGCTATCCTTTGGCTTGTTTATAGGAAGTGGTCTGGACTTCCTAATAGACTGCACCTGTGAGAGATTTGCCCGAGCAGCAAAATCACTCCCAGGAAAATAGTTTTTAACCACACTACTTAATAATGATCTTTGGGATGTACTGCCTGAACTGTGGATTTTAGCATGTTGACTCACAAAATGTTTCCATGAAATAGAGCTTTTGGTCTCATTATGAGGATACTTCTTGCTGGGAACAATCTTGATGCTCATTTTCTTTATGCAGAGATTGCTGATTTGGGGAGGGAGATGCAGATAGCCAAGGAGAACACCAGGGGTTAAACCAAGGACAGGAGACAGGCCACTTGGTAGGGTAACTACAGATCCTTGTCTTTTTCTGCAGTATATGATCTGGACATCAGGTGTTGCATTAAGAAATACGACACAAAAGCCACAAACTGTGTATCATGTTTAATTCTGGCAGCCTAAGTGAACTATGAAGTCCAGGCCCAGTAGGAGGAAACCTATACAATATGTTTGACATATGTTTGTTCTTACACTGCCCCTCCATGTAATTTCACCCACAGACTCCAGTGTTTGAGGCCCACTGCATGAGTTCAGTTTAGGAAGGTATTTACAATCCTGACAGAGGATCTTATTTCTACCACAAGAGTTACCCAGATTCTCTGACAGGACACTGGACAAGTTGATTTCAGGCATAAATTGACTACAGGAGAGTTCAATGTGTTTATTTTGCAGCTTTATGAAGAAAATATTGATGGATTTTCAATGCCTTATCACATCTCTTCCACGGCCCTGCAGCTGACGTTATTTTGGACCTTTACGCAAAGAAAACTTTCAACTCCATTAATAGATATTAACCAAGAAATGTTTTTTGGTGACCTCATAGGACTGCTTACCTGTCAACTAAACATTTGTAATTACTGATAAATTCTTATCTGGGGTTGAACGTAATTAAGATTTCTGTTGATTATCCAAAGCCTTGGAGACTTCTTAACTTTGCACAGTGTGTTTACTCCAACTACTGACATAAATCAGTTTTATTGAGCCTAGAAGGAAATCCTTCTGGGATAGGTGTTAAGTTGGTCAGAAGTGTTTGATTCACAGCTGTGAAAGTTGAGGACTTCTGCCTTCCCCAGTGCGGTAAAATACAGTCTAAATTCAAGTATCTATACTTGTTGTGACAATTTGTCCTTTCTATACATTTTTGTCACTAGCAGAGTCATTGCATGCCTTCTCAATCTCTGCTGAGATTAAGCTGCTATACTTTAACAGACAATACAAGCAATAGTCAAGCCAGTAGCTCAGATAGGATGGGACTGCTTTGCTAACAGGATTTTTCAGGAGGATAATGGACATATTTGTTCCAATCTCTAACTCCAGAAGTTAAAACCTAAAAGTTAAAACTTTCTCTTAACTTCTCTGACTCTCAGCCACTGACAGCATACCCAAAAGTGTTAGGGGTGCACAGTATGATCCTACAAGTGGAGAAGATAAAACTGTGTGGCCACAGTCAAGTGCCTTTCCATTTTCATAAAATGGACAGTATTTTGTCTGATTTTTTTTTAAAAACTGACCTAAGGAATTAACTAAAAGATTAAGTTATACTACTTCTGAAGTACAAGAATGAAATTACAGGTGTGACATAGACTGTGTCGAGTTTTGATTTTTCCTTTATTTAAATTTTCTTGCCAAATATAATTAAAACATGTTTAGGTTGTACTTATCTTTTTTTCATAGTAGCAGAATACAAACACAAATGTAAATCACCTCACAATTCCTAGTATTATCTTAAGCTGGAGTTTAAAACCTTCTTTCTAATGCACACCTTTGATTATCTTAGGTTTTGATTAACAGCAGTTATTTTTGGAGAAGTCAATGTTTATGTCCAAATTAAAAAGATAAAAAAGGTTGCTACTAAACATATTGCTTTTCTCAGTAATCAAAATCTCCCCATCAAAACTAGACTGACTCTCAAATGAATGACCTCTTACCAACATTGAGACTCCAGCAACAACCAGAGATAAACTGACCATTGTCACAGCACAGAAAGTGCCAAGTTTCAAGACTTATTTTCACAAACAGAGAAGGGATGCATTGAGGATATTAAAATACTTATCAAGCATGAAGGTAATAGGAATAAATCTTCTTAAAATGTTGTAGGCCAGCTCCCACAGCTGGGATTTAGCTTTTATGTTGAAAGACCTTGGTTCAAACCCACAAACTCTTCTGGGGTCACAGCATAAATGCTTGAAGTTTCCAAAGATAAGTAAAAGATCAGGTTCATGGTCTGTTCTCCTTAATAAATAACAGTAAGAATATGAATCATTCTCCGTTTTCTGAGTCAAAGCTTCCCAGAATCATTCCAAACTTCCCCCCTCCAGCCTTATTTTCTAATAGAAATCCCTAGTAAAGTAAAATGAGGAAATTCAGTGCTTGTTTGCAAGAAGTATTCCCTCCCACAGAGCAAGCATTTTTCCACCCTTGGAAAAACAGTTTCCCAAAATGGGGCACTGCATTAAATCAATATCCCTGTACATGAACAGGCAGAGACATGAATTCCCCTTGTTTCTGGAGGGCAGGGCAGCCCCCAGTGTGATATAAAAGCCTGACCCAGCAGGTGTCTATTCACAGCTCAGGATCACCCCAGGTATCTGGTGACAGAAGTGCTGGAGCTGTGCTGCTCTCTGCCAGGGAATTGTGCAGGCCAATTCCCCGCCAAGTCTGCTCCACACACAGTCAGTCTCCTGGGAAACCTCTTTCTGCTTTAGAAATGTTGTTCTGATAGCATTTGAAACTCTTAATGGAGTATTTGACTCATCCTTAACACAATCAGATCAATCAGATGAAGATGTAGAAAATGGTTACCAAAAAACATTAATTTCAGTGTTTTCTCTGGCAGAAACAAAAATAAGTTCTGGTAAGGCAGAAGATGTCAGGGAAAAACATCCCCAAAGGATGAGAGAGAAACTGGAGTCACAAAGGCAAACACATGGTAGAGAATCAGAAAATCCTCCACTGGGTTCCAACTCCTAAATTAACAGTATATTCTGACGCACGCTGGGGAGAGACAGCAGTGAGACAATCTGGTTGTTCCCTTTATGAGATGAAAACAATCTCTTTTCCTTGCTCAATCTTTTACAATAATCCCATGAGGAATTGCTCCAGCCAGGCACACATGGAGCCAGCACGCCCACCCAGCCAGACTGCACAGGGCAGGTTTTCCCCATCACCAGTCTCCTGTGTCCAAAGGGTCAGTCCACAACCTCCCAGCTCTTTTAGGGACTGGGGCGTGTGTGGAAGGCACAGCTGTCAGACCTCCAAGCCCACGTGCAGGACTCCATGGCTTGTGGGAAGGGGAGGAAGGTTATCTTCTGACGGTAGAAAAATGCAAACTTTACTTGCTATATAGCCAGGGCCTAGCCCATGTGAGCAGGGATGATAAGGAAAATACCTATAAGCAGTTCAAATTGAGTTTTAAAGAGAAAGGGATTAATCCATTTCTAATTAAGTCATGTGAAGCAGTGAATTGACACTCTAAGTGTATGCATGCAAAAACAGCTGAGAAGAGAAGCTGGGTGACTCCTCTCAGCACAAGTTAGCTCACTTCTGCAATCTATAACTCATCTACAGACAGCACTCACCGTGCCAGAACTCCACGTGGCCACTTTGAACAGGAAAAGAAGCCAAAAGCGGAGGACAGGCATCCAAAGGGAACACAAAAGCAGATTCCAGCAGCTTTGCTTACAGGCTCTATTCATGCTGCTTAACCCCACACAATGCAGCCTGGCAGCCCTTGCCCGACCAAATTAGCAGCGTGTCCCTAATGAGCCTGACAGCTCAGGATGCTGCCATTAACCAAGGAGTGGATGAGACTCCCCTGCTGCCTGCCCTAGTGACAGATGTCCCTCTCACACACGAGCAGGCTGGTGACCTGTTACAGAGGGTTGTGATTTTAGTTTATTACAATGGTATTTTCAGTTTTCAGATAACTATGGCCTTAAGCCAAAGGGTGGAGAAAGAACCCAAATCTTCTTAGATTTGCTGAAATGACTTCTGTCCATAGAACTGTGCTCAATAAAAAGGCAGAGAAAGGAAATATCCCTGCATTGATCCCCACTCAGACACTGCTCAGCCAGCAGCTGTCCAGGACTCTGGCAGCCAAGCACCTTCCTCAGGAAGGCAGCACTGTCACTTGGTCTGAGGTTTTTTGCAAGGACTTCCATCCTTCCACCCACTCCAGTTCCAATCTCCAATGTCAGACACTAAAAATAAGAGCCTTCTCACAAGCATTCCCAGCCAAAAAGGAACTAATTGGTAGATCTGAGCTCCTTGACCTTGAATTTTTTGATGGACACCTGATTCAAGATGGGCTAGCACCACACTATGGAACTTCAAATCTGAGCCTTGAAGAGGCTTGGATAGAGTTGTTCATATATTTAATTACTAAGTTTAGTCTCCTGATATATGATATAATTTAGATTTAGAATTCTATGGTCTACTTCTATTTATCTCTTTCCTCACTAGTGTGTATTCAAGGGCTCTCACAAGCAAAATTTTCATAAAAACAGGACAATCAGCCTAAAGGACACTTCAAGATCAACTCTTACAAACCTCCCTAAGTGTGTACAATGCAAATGTAGCATGGGAAGCTTTCCTCTCTAAATTAGAATTGAGCTGGGTTGATCTCTAAAGCAGTTCAGATAGAGAGTGTAACCCCAAGGTTGTTACTAGGCTTCATCCTACAGCGGGCTCTTTCTGAAAGATGGAGTGTTATGACACTGCCCTGCAAACTCAAAAGCAGGACACAGGGCATAAGATACACATTCAAAGTGCCTGCAAGAATCAAACATAAAAGATACAGAGCACATTGCTGCTTTCAGAGATACAAAAGATGATGATGATATTTGCTCTATGCTAGATTAAAATCTTCCAATATCAGGTTAGCAGCCCCAAGAACTGTGAATGCTGTAATGACACTTTACTCACACTCCACACTTGGGTAGGCAATTGCCATAGTAAGGAGACCTCAGCTATCCCAAACTGCAGCCTCTTTAACCTGGATTAGTTAAGCTGCTTTCCAGCCTGTGGTTCTCTCCTATTCAAGCAAAGACAGGAGGAAGGTACACAATTTCAAGCAGGATGGAAGCTGAAATAGCTCACTGAAATCCATAGTGACCCTTGGTCACCAGAACAGGGCCTGCACATCTGTGAGAAACATGGGCTCCAATATGTCAAAGCCAAAGTTTCCAGCTCTCAGAGCTTCATTTTCCAAGAAACAAAGTTCACTGATAACAATTGCTTCTCCAGACCATGACTGTCTTTCATTCTCAAATCCTTGTTTCATCTCACTAACAAAGCAAACAGTACTTAAGCAGCCTAGAGATGTCATGCACAGACAGTTAAGCAGTCTCATAGAGCCATTTTACATTTTAAAAAGCACTTGTATTTTTGCATGTCTAAATGTTATGACTTACATTAAAAAATAAAGTCAATCAACATTTCTATCTGTTAACACTACCAAAAGATGTTTAAATTTTACATGGGATATTTTTTCTTAAATTCCTTTGAGCAGCAAGTTTCAAAACTAATCTGCAGTGGAATTCTGGGTGGAAAAAATTCTAAACAGAAGACATTTTTCAATTTGCCCCAACACTGACAAAATTGTGATGACAGCAAAGCACACAACTTGCTCTGTCCAAATGATACTTTGTTCAGCTTTTTTGCACACTTGTTTAAGAAGCTGTGAGAAAAGTAGTATTAAAAAAAAATCTCCTGATACATAAATCCTAAGTAATACCAAAAGTAAGGAAATATTCCTTCAAGGTAGAGCTCTTAAAAAAACTCAAGCAAACCCTTCAGTTTCACTTATACAGGAACTTTCTAAAAAGGAAATATTACTGAAGAATCTTACCTCTTATAAACTGATCTGCAATTAAAGCAAAACAATTAAAAAACCCTCAAACACCAACAAAAAAGCCATCTAAACCACTTTTGTGACCCTCTTGCACTGCTGGCTCCTCAGAGGGAAGACTGCAAACTAAACAAATCCATGAAGGCAGCAACACACATTAGTTTCAACTGGTTCTGATGTCTCACCTGCTTTTCTACTCAATAAAAAAGCACCTTTTATTACTTAAGCCAACTGAACAATAGTTTGCCATGACACAAGCTCAGATACCTTGCAACAATTACAATAATTATTCAAGTCTTAATTTTAGGAGTTAATTTCTCAGCCCTATTGCTTGGGGGAGGAAAAAATGGGCAAAAGACACCTCCAAAGCATAAATAATACTAGTAACAAAGATATTTGGATTCAGATTTCTCTGAGATTGGCAAAAGTGTATGTGAGGCACTAACCTAAACTTACTCTTGCTGGTTCAATG
Source organism: Lanius collurio (assembly GCA_020086605.1). Taxonomy (NCBI): domain Eukaryota; kingdom Metazoa; phylum Chordata; class Aves; order Passeriformes; family Laniidae; genus Lanius; species Lanius collurio. Next base: position 4,105,354 of record JACBWW010000031.1, on the reverse strand, counting down.
CCATTGCTCAGCATTGTTTTCCTCATCTTGCAGAGGAGGAGATGCAGATTTGTGTCTCAAATCTGCCACTATGGACTTTGGCCCAGAAAGAAGTTCTAGAGAGGAGACAGAGAAGATACATCCCACATGACATAAGCCAACACTACACAAAATGAAACCTTACTTAAGAGAGAAAAATGCAGATAGGAAGATGACTTGTTTAGCTCATCTGGTTTGTTTTCAGAGCAAAGCTTGCTTTAATTCCTGTCCATTTTACTAATTATTCCAAAGTGTATGTCTGTGCTCAGTGTTGCTAATCAGAGTGTGCAGAAACAATACCCTCTCTGCACTTAGAGCCAAATTTAGAAGTCTGCTGTCCAGTTCATAAAGTTTAGGGTTTCTATGAATAAGCTTAATTAAGCCTTGGAGAGGATCCAGGCTTCAGGACATAATTCCCATACAGAGCCTTTGAAGCAAGATTTCAGCATCATTCCTCCGGGAGACAAATGGATTCGAGTGATATGGCATCATATTGTTTTCCCCTTTAACCTGAGACTACTTAAAATGGAACATTGTTAGTGAGCAGGAACCAGCTCTTCCTCTATGTAATTTGTGTATTGAACTGATGCCTTGGAGTGGCTACCTGGAAACAGAGGCTAGACAAAGTTAAGAGAATAAAAGCAGGTATTTATTTGAAGGGCCTTCAAAGGAACATGCTGGGAGTCAAAAGCCTCTGAGGGGCACCACCCAAGATGGATGTTGAACCACACAGTGGTTCTTCACACTTTTATAAGTTTGGTCCATTTGCATATCAGGGTTAATTCTCCAATTATAATTTCAGTTAGTGATGTAATTACCCCAAGTTTGCCCCTCCTCTCAAAGGCTTTAGTTTATGTATTTTGGGGGCTGGGACAACAAGGTATCCTTGAAATGCAAACCTAGAGAGGGTTTATTACATCTAACCAGCATGAGAGAACTAGGCAGTACAGGATTTGAAAAATATAACAGTTAAAACCTAAGGCATCAATGCACTGGAATTTATCCAGATCCAACATAAGAAAGTATCCAGAAATAAAACTAGGAAAAGAGCAGCAGCCCCAGGCTAAAATGAATAGTACCTTACCCTTGTTTTTTTAAAATTCATCGCATGTACCACCAAATTGCTGGAAAAAACTCTTTCTTCCCAAGCCCTCACTTCTCCCTATCTCATCACAGGTTCCATTCAAGGCCAGTGACTCAACAAGTGAACAGGGAAAACAGTCCAGGCTGAAATTTATACCCAACAGGATGGGAGAATGTTAAGCTCATTTCAAGGAGGAAGGAAGGAAAAGCCATTAGCAGTCAGAAAGGAAACACATTTCAATAAGGCTCTTTTGTCTTTTGAAAAGAGAAAGCAAGCCGAGAAAAGTTCTCCCCACTACACAGTTGTGCTTACATGGGCTTCTTGCTTGGAAAAACCTTTGATTTTGGCAAAAGAAGAAAAAAATCTAAACTGCTTAAGAAAAGAAACCTTCTAAATAACAATAACACAGATCTGTTCTGGAAAAGATTTAAATATTTGCACCTTCCAAGTAAATAGGAGGAGTCAATGCGTGTAGGTGCCAGATAAACAGCACACACTGAGTCATTTTTCACAGGAGCGGTGACTGACTGTCACACTGGCTCTGGGTGAGTGGCTGGGCACACACTGGGGACACTGTGCTGGACCTTCTTTTCTGTCTCACAAAGAACATAAGAAACATCACTCCAGTGTATCCCAGAGGTTTCTCTGGTTGCCTCTGAGAGCCCACCAAGGTACAAGAACTCTTTGTCATGCAACTGTCCACTCCAAAATGGAGAATTCAGCAGGGACACAGAGCAAGGAAGTGCTGCTGGAAAGGAGGTAAGGGTGGGCTCCCCAGGACAGGGCCTGCAGCACACTCCAGAGATGTAACACTTGGAAACATAATTAAGTCTTTGATGCACTTTTCTTCTTCTACTACAGTGAGCAAATCCTGGACACAGGCAAGTGTACAGCGCTGGGAGAAATGCCAGGCAGGTTCTGCCCTGAAATGGCATCTCCCTGAGCTGCAGGAGCTGTGGGACCATCCATCCACTGGTCCTGATGTCCCTGCTTGCAGCACATGCCTGGGTAGTTTTTCCAGAGAAGTTGCAGCTCCTCCTGCAGCTGTGCCCATCCATCTGTTTCCTGCTTCTGATGAAAACTCTGCAGCTTGGCTAGACTGGATCTGAGCCTTAACAGGGACTGTTTTACTTTCCTCCAACCCTCTCCAGTGGAAATTAGATGCGTAAGCACGGCTGTCTCTGAAGATCACAGACTCCAAAGTATTATGGATTATCATATTAGCTTCCTTCCATCTGACAACTCCAAGAATAGGAACATTGTGTACCTGTCACTGCTTGTCCCCACTGAACAAAGCCACAGTATTTTATGCTTTCATTGACAAGTTTAGGCCAAGAAGAACAAGTCCAAAGCACCCCTGACCCAGGCAGTCCTAAGCCACCCAATAGTGGGTGGCACCAGCTCCAGCCCAGAGCACCTTTGAGTGCACTGCAGGCATGGCATGGCCACGGTTCGTGCCACCATACATAGTGTGCTCTTCAGAAAAGGGCCAAACAATAGAAGATTTGTGAGATGATGTACTGGAGCAAAGCTGAGTACTTAACATTTTGAAAAATACAAGGGCCTGACAGGGCCGAGCAGAGGCACACACTGAACAAAACCTTTCAGAGGCAGACTGGAGCTGCCCACATGTTAGCAGCTACAGGCCTCTGACTAGCGTGAACTGAGGCTCAATTGTGTAAGATCAGAGGCTTTCACCAGAAGTCTGGCAAACTGAAAAGCTCTCTCAAGTTTTCAACAGTGGGGCTGTTAGCAGGAAGCACAGCTCATATGACCCTCACAGCCTTCCCAGGAAGAAAAGCAACAGCCTAGAAATGCAATGGAGAGTTGGGATCACCACTGCTGTGGCAAAACAGATCCTAATAACATCTGCTGCCTTTTGCTTTATTGGAGGAGGCTTTTCCTCTGCATATTTCAAAACTCCGCTTTAGCTGAATACTTTTTTACTACAGAAGATGTTCTTAACTTATTTAGCTTTATATACAACCATTACTTAGACTAAGAGTCCATTATTCTTCAGTTATGCCCAAAACATAATATTGCTTGAACTCAGGAAGGCCAATTCCCTTCCCAGGCCTGTTCTGAGTAGCCGTGGTGTGGGACTGCTGCCCAGGACCTGCTGGTGACAAAGAAGCCACACGCTCACCTGAGCAGACTGTTCCTCCCAACCTGGGGACCAGCACAGCTTCTCCATGGAGACACCTAGGGCTGGATCTCCTGACTCCTCCATAGGAGGAGCCAAATGCTGGCAGACCCAACCCTGGCACAAGTTGTGCTGCTGGGGCACTCTCTGCACCATGCTCCGTGATCCTTGCCTGACACTGTGCAAAGAAGACACCACTGCTGATTTAAGAGCACTCTGGACTGCAGTTGTAGGAATCAGGGACAGTATTTTGGCCAAGCATCTTGTCTGGCTTGTTCCAACACTCCTTTTCAGGCAACTGCTACTGGGTACAATCACAGATGGGATATAGGGCTAGGTGGACCCAGCACAGCTGAAGTCATAGTTGCAAAAGAGCACTGTAAGAAGAAATACACATCAACATAGATTAAATTTTTTAGGTATCATACTGGGAATAATTTGGCCTGCAGAACTTTGGCAACAAGGGTAAAGTCACATGCTGTGACTTCCAGATCTGTAGGCCTGACAGAGCTTCCCAGCTGAATAGCAAATCTCATCAAGAGCCTCTCTGGTCATTCAATGTGAAATATTCTGTTCAATGGTAAAACTATTTTCAAGTTAAAGCAGGAGGGTTTTAATTTTAAATTGTTTTTAAACCTATTGCTTTTTGGCCTGAAGCCAGCAGACAAAATTAAATTTATATTTATAGATCAGATTACCTCCTTATCATTCACACATCCATCTGTTTAAAAGGTGCACTTTTCATTTATACCTTCTTAGGAAAAAAAAAACCCAAACAAACCCCAAGCCTTTTAATTTCTTCAAAGCCTTCCAATGACTATAACTGAAATTAACACCACCCACTTGTGCATAACTTCATTTCATTGCTATTTGTCACATAAGCCTCCATTCTGTAACTACAATAACTTAGATGACAGTAGGAAGTAAGGAATTGGACAGAAACTGGTAGAAATAGGAACAAGCCTGTAGAAATATGAATAAACCTGGGGTGGGTTTGGGCCATCTGATTCTGAATGGATGGAGGATGGAGCTCCTGCCTGCAGCCGCTATGTGCCAACACCCTGCATGCTTCCCACGCTGCCACAGCTCCCCTTCTGCCACAGCTTAACACCACACTACAGGCTGTAAAACCCAAACTATGAAAAAAAGAACAGGCCAACACACTCCTGTACAACTAACAATCATTTTTAACAAATGCTACCTTGGATGCATGCTACAGTCAGTAAGTTTTAAGATTCGGGTTTGTTTTTAGGATTTTTTTTAGTAAAAGCTTGTCATCTGCCTCAGAGATAGATATGTAATGCAAGTTCATGTCACAGATCACAGAAAATGTTTGGCTAGCTCTCTATTCAGGTGTACTCACAAACAAGAGCAGTATATCAGTATCTCTTCACATAATCTTTCCTTGTTGCACTTATCTCAAGGTAGTTCAACCTGCAGAAATTAAAACTTTAGTATCTGCTGCTACAGTAAGCAAGAGGAAACCATGTCTGAAATGGAAATGTTGATTTCCAAAGCTATTCATGCTTTGGCTCAGATTTCAGCAGTGGCAGTTTAAATGCTGGCCCAAATGTCCCCCTGCTTCAGCCCTGGCACAGCCCCACGGAGCAGAACAGCCCTGAGCCAAATACCTGAGAGCCAGTTTCCCACTACAGCTTTTCCCAGAGCTACTGTCATTCCCCCTTGCCCAGTCAGATTAAAAGATAGTAACACTGATATAAATGAAAATATTTACTTAATGCTGCAACCTTCTTGACAATGATTGTTCTGGAGCGAGCAGTGATAACAATGCCTCGATCACTGCAAGCAAATGCCTGTTTTGCAAAGCGGCCTCGGAAGCCACACCTGCAGCTCTGAGCACACCTGCCAGCGGCTGCAGATGCTTAGTCACCTCCTCAGCACAGCAAACAACCCAGCAGCCTCCTCTGTGCCTGCCACTGATTTCATTTGCAAAGTTACAGATGTGCCTACTCAAAAGCACCCTTTACAGGCAGCTCCTCCCAACATTAAAGCCCCTTTACACCTTCTGAATAATTCTAGCTGCCTGTACAGCAGGGATGTTATTTGTTATCCTATCCTTAGGGATTACAGTTGAATTACTTTGCTGTAAATGATCCTCTACCCAAATATTCAAAAATCACGCTGACTGCTTGTCTGTGCAGGAAGTAAGAGTTTCAGCTGTATCAAAGGGGAGGAAAAATCCAAGCTGTGTCTACAGTGAACCTCCTCTAACATCCCCCACCTCGTACTGTGCAATTTCAATGTCAGCACTACTGTAGTTCAGCCAGACTGCCAAAGCCTACTTAAAAACTGAGCAATGGAGATTAGAGATGGAGCGGCTCAAAAATGAAGTTAAGCAAAGCCCTTATGCATTTATCATAAAATGATAGGCTTCATAGTCCATGAGGATATTACTTGGAAAACAATCTGCAACTGTGATGAATTTCCTTAAGCTTCTGCAAGCACAGGTCTGTACAAAATGGGATTAATTCAAAACCTTATCAGCAAAAATTCATATGGCCCAGTTCATGGATCCCACTTTACAGGGTTAAAATTTAGGCTATCTGGTATACTATGGAGGAAAAAATTGTTTTTATAACCACCCTTTTGATTCTTAGAGCACAATACTGCCCTTGAGCAGGTTTGCTATTTCATTGTTAATAATGGAACCCTAAAGGAAAAGCTCAACAGAACTAAAAGGAAGAAGAAATCTCAAACTATTTTTTGTATTTAAGTCTTCCGCTGACATTCCTATTTCTCAAAATAAATATTTATTACACTCCTTAAGCAAAATAAGATTTAATCCATGGTTCAGTTTTGAGAAAATACTAAGCATACTATGGGTTTTAGTTCCAGCCTTGTTTCCTAGAGTTATAAGCCATAGGTGAAAACACCCTGAACAAGAGTTTCTTTTGCTGCTGATGTAAAAAATAAAAGCTTGAGCATCCTAGGGGACTTTGTTCAAGTGCAGAGAGCTACATGCCTGTCTCTACAGTGATATGACAGCAACGGCCTCTCCCATCACTCAGACAGGCAGATCCATGAAGCAGCCAGCATGTGCTCACGGGCCATCAACTGGATTAATCCTGCTGTGAGCAGATGGCTCTCCCTCACCTTACAGCATGGAGGCTGTGATAAAGACATCAGTCATGGATAACCCAAGTTATCACAAGTTCCATCAGAAGCACGTAAAGGGTGGTGACTGCACACCAGCTGGCTTCAGGAAGTGAGTTTTGACTTGAGTTTGCACTATTTTGATTTAAACCAGCCTTTTCAAATTCTGCAGAAGGCTAGCAAGATTAGTAAAGGCAAATTAAGATTAGTAAGGATGGATTTATGCAAAACTAAAATAGACTTGATTTTAAACTCCATGATGTTCTTCCCACAGTGTAACAGATTCTTCTTTTGAAATTACAGTATAGTGATATAAATTTGCAAAGAGGGAAGCCCTTGAATGTTCTGAAGCTTCCTCAATATTATCTTTCAAGCAGAAAAGTTATCTCATCAAATGAATTCTACTTCTCCCAAACCCTCAGTGTGTGATGTGAACGGTGAGATCCTCTTCCCAAGATACTGGGTCCTGCAACAACACCAGACTTGAGAATCTAAAGCAAGAGATCAAGCTGAAATCTGCAGTAGCCCCAGTTTAATTTTTGAGTCCAAGGCCAGGCCAGTTTCTCCCCTCAAAAAGTTCAAAGATTTAAGAAATACATGTTAAGCTTAGCTAAACTGTGATGAGCACTCCTATCTGGGAACATTTATTAGCATCATCTCTTTCCACTGAAGAAAACACAAGAAGAAACTACACTTATGAATCAAAGTATAAACAATGACATCAAGTACAAACACTGTAGTTCCCAGAGATGCTGACCTCTGACAGGCACTTGGAACACAGAAGCACAATTACAAGAGTCACCAATGTCTTGATGGAAGCCAGCAGCCTGTGATCTATTTGAAACACTTTCCTCACCCAGCACTTAATATATCAGCTCCAGATTTTCCAGTCTGTTTGCAGTTTTTAACAGCTTTAACCAACACACAGCCTGTAACGAGTTCATTTATAAACGTACATCTCACTGGATGCAATTCTCCACAGTTCCTAGAGGAAATGACTGCTAACTTCATGCCTTGGCCACTGAGGCCTTTTTTGTCCAAAACCAGGGCTAAAGCAGTTGAAAAATTTGCAACTGAAAAATTTGCATATGTTTCTATTAAAGGACGGGAATGCAACTAATGGCAATCTCAAGGGGTTTATGCTACCAAACAAACCTGATTTCAGAATTTGAAATCACAGGTTTGGCTGGTAGAGTTGATTGAGTAGTTAAGACTTTCAAGGCACATGACTTAAACCACATGATATTTTGACTACCAGTTTGGCTCATGTGTCAATAAAGCACAAGCTAAATGGATTAAGGGCTGGCTAACTGACAGATCTCAAAGTAGTTGACAGCATAAAGTCACAGGGGAATGAAATTGCTTTAGTTTGGTTTTGCATTAATCAGAGTTAGCCAGATGCTCATCCAGATACATAAAAATGCTGATATAACCAATTCCTTGGAAGAAATGTTCTGCTAACACAAAGATTGGCAGAATGAAATAAAATATAAAAGTATAAAGAAGAAAGAAAAATGTGCACACAGTCAGTTATACCAGGCAAAGCCAGAGCTACACCTCTGGCAACACAGAGGACAGGCAACTGCTCCAGGCAAGAGGGTGCCTTGAAGAATTTCAGCATCCTGGTAGGTAAGTGGCTCAGGAGCAGCTTGCCACTGCCACAGCACAATGAATAAATGACTCACAGAGCCTTCAGCTTTCTGAAACAAGGGAACAGAAAGTCAGGCTGCGATTCCATGGCACTACTGATGTTCTACATTCAAATCTGAGTATCCAAATTTTTAAATTTTTATTGGAAAATTGAAGGTGGCAGAAAAGAAGCCACCAAGAAAAAAAATCTGAGGGTTGAAACAAAAGGTTTCTATTGGAGATTTTAAACACTCTCTCTCTTGGGAAGTGACAATTATAAACAGCAAGGAGTAACCCTGAGGAGATGCTATAGGATTCTTTACCCAGGAGAGAAGGCACAGTGGGGCTCAGTCCCAGAAGCTGCTGCACAGTTCAAGCAAGACAAATTAGAAATATGATACCAGTTTATGGGTGAGGCCAACTAGTTACTGAAAGAAAACTGGAGAAGTGAAACAGCAAATCCTTCACTTGGTGTCATTAGACCAAAACTATCAGCTGTTCAGAAAAATGTACTTTAATCAACAAGGATATGGTAATGCCCGTGGGTTAGAGATGGTGAAACAAGATCATTATTTGTTCCTTTCAGCTGTACCTTTTTTACATCTGTGCCAGATCCTACAGAGACTTTCAGGTATACTTGTGGGCATGCAGACCTGTATAATTTTAGTAAGGTTTGGAGAGACATAATCATTGAGTTACTTCAATATTAAATCTAATAGTGGAGGAAGAAAAGTAAATCAGTCAAAGCTATGATGATGAGATGGACAGAAACATTAAGTAATTAAATTAATATTGACATTTTCTACTCAAAATTAGGACTTGGGAATACTGAATCAATACTACAATCTCCCCTGAACATTATAGGGGCAAAAAAGGTTTTAAAGCTAGTTTGGTATTATATACACATTTGCATAATCTTGCAGTCATTCCCTTACACCTTTATCACACTGTACCTTTAACCATGAAGGTAAAGAGCTATGTTTTCCAGATTTCACATGCATTTGGAAAGCTTCCTGTACCCCAGCCTCTCAATTATGTATTGTATGCCTACAATTAGGTATTAAAACAAGTAAGAATGAAACAGGAAGGGAAGCAAAAGCCATGCAGAAAAAAAACCCAGCAAAACTACCTGCACTCATTCAAAAACAACACTGCAAGGCAACTTTTGTGTTTAGACTACTGGGCCTCAAATTTCCATTATGTGAAGTTTCGATTCATAATTCAGGAGCTTGTAGTCATGTCTTGTTTGCAGCTGAGCTAATTCCTAGCCTTTTCTTGGATTAGACCCAAACTCTAAAAAGGGCAAGAAGGCCATCTCTAAGAAGGCAAAAAGACATTTAATCTATTCAGGAGTTTTCAAGACCTGTCAATATTAAAGAATATCACACGTTCCTTGTCCAAGGCTCATCCAACATGATCCCCTAAGGAGTAATGGAAAAGTTTAAGACCCAAACCTACTAAACTGGAATATTTACAAAGAAAAGAATTAAAAGTTTAATTGAGAGATTATTTCATTCATATCTGCCATGGATATTCAGATACAAAACACTGCTTCCCTTTATTTCCTTATTAAATCAGGAGTGGACTCATCATCCAGTTAGAAACAGATGCACTAAGATTATGTCAATGTTTTTACTGCTCATGAAGCTCTAATGTCAAAAGATAAAGTGACCCCATATGTGCGTCTGTGCAAGTGTTTTTAAGACCAGATTTTTTAAATTCATAGACCTTAAAGTCAGGAAATTTTAGAAATTCAAATTAATCAAGGAGGGAAGGAAGGGCAGTGAACCAATAAATCAGAAAACTCAGAAACTATTTATGGTAAAAACATTATTATTCATAGCACCAAGCTTAACTTGTTTATTTGCAGTTTCAGATGTTCAAACTGGTCACATTTGCACAAGTGAAATCTAGAGATCCCCTAGAAATTCAGATATTAGATAGATGGTAGATTCAATCATTTACAATCTTAAACCTTGTATACACAAGTCCCAGTTCAGTCTTTTTCATATTCAGTCATGCCTTTCAAATAAAAAAACAGAATCTCTGGCTAAGACATAGACAACTTTGCAAAGTTAAAGATAAAACCAAACATTTTGCTTCCAAGGTGGTGTGTTATGGACCTCTGATCGTCTTTCTGCACAGCTTCCAGTTCTCCTTCAAAATATAAGTGTGATTGAGCAGCCTCCCTTTTCCACAGATACCCTCCAATACGTGAGCACAACGGAGGAAGAAAACATTTGCCAAAGCTGCTTCTCTGAGGAAGTACAAGGGACAGTGGAGCGTGGCAGACAGGAATGATGTGCAGCCCTCAGTCCTTGGGTGAAGGGAGGCAACATGAGGCAACATGAATGCTTTGTTTGGAAATCACAGCCCTCCTACTCATGCCCAAGCACGATGCATTACAGCAGTCCAGTCATGCAGGACCCCCCTCCTTCCTCTCCTCTGCTTCAGAAGGAGAGAGGATTTTCAAAATTCTTAAGAAAATAACTCTTGTTGGATACCAGAGCACAAGTTCAGCAGGCTCAGCCTCCTGTCTCTGACAGTGGCCAACAGCAGATGCTTAGGAAAAAAACCCTAAGAACTACTCATCCATCACTTCTTATCTGTTCCAGCATTCTTGTGCCACTGACAGTAAAGCTCAGGGCAGACAGAGCCAGCAAGCTCATAATTTAGCACCAACAGTAAAATGTTCTATTCCCATTCAAAGCAAGACATCTGAGCTATAGAAAATTTGAAGCGGTTCAAGACACAAGATGAAGGGCAGGTACATCTATCAACTGTGCTTTTGGTTGAATGCACGTTTTTCATAACTCTGGATTTGATGACCCATGAAGTTCCTCCCTGCAATAATATCAAATCACACAGCACTTCCTTTTCTTTGACTTCAAGGAGTGAGATGAGAGTCAAAGAAAAACAACCCAAGGATCACAGCTATATTTCAGAGGAAATTTGTTTCAGGTTTGAGGTAGTCTCCTCTCTTTGTCATTTAATCTCATTTGACATGCTCAGGTATTTCTTACAGCTCTCCCCATTGTTTTAGAGATATATGTATATGCAGTTCATATAGAAAGAGAAGAATCTAAGTAAAGATGACCTGTCCACACTGGCCAATTCACTGGTCAGCTCCTGTCAAATGATGTATAACAGCTAAATGCTGCTGCTGCCTCCTGAGCAGAAATGTTCATTTGTGTCACCCTTCCGTTTCAGAAGGAGCAATGCTGTTCCAGGCTTCCAGCTCTCCTCTCAAATGTGAAAACTGACCAATGAATTCAGAAATTATTCAGCTGACAGGGCAATCACAAAAGCCTGCCATTTCCTTAAAAAGCAGTCTAAATAGAGTAAATAGCCTTATTTGGATTCAATCTGGGCATCTTTGGTTGGAATACTGAAAACAGTAAGGAGAGATAAGAAGCTGATCAATAGAAACTCTAACATTCATTGGTTTTCAGCAGTAGACCTCTGGCAGGTTAGCTCTTACCATTTAAGAGCACCCCCCTGGACACAGCTTCCCCAAGCTTAGTAAGCCATTTCAAACCTGGCCTAACAGTACAGTAACAGTTTCTATTGTCTTTTAAGGTCAGTTTTAGTTTAATCATATTACTAGAACTTGCTCAAGAAACATTTTTAATGAAAAATAGAAACCATAACTAGGCTTTTTAAAATAACACCACACAGCATCTGTGAATACAGGTATTCACATCTGTAGTTTTCACTTCTTATGCAACTATGTAGTCTGCTTTGTATTTTACTAATTAGGCAGCTTTACCATTCTATTGCATTTTATATAAGGGACATTTATATGAGGTCTAATCTAAGTGTCAGAACTAAAAGCTCATTGTTCTCAGGCAGGAAGGCAATAAAATGATCCCAGCAGACAAGGCAAAGGCCTCCAGAGTCAATTGCCAGGGGCCACTAACCAAGCACCTCCAGGCTCTCCACACACCTGAAACAAGGGGTGCTCTGGAAATGGGTCTCCTTATGAAGAAAACTGTGCAAGGAGGTCACAAAGCGATGGCTGCCTCAGGATCTCAGGTTATCTCTTCAGCAGATGCTATTTCTGTTCTTTTCTTCTGTTCTTTTCACTGAGATGAAAGCTGTTGATGGAGACTCTGATTAAGCCTCCAGACATTTTGTACCAGTTACTATCACAGGTCATTGTTCTAAGATTTATGGCACCTGAGCAGTAATACAGAGACACTGACAAACTATATCAAAGAAACAAAAATAATTTTTAGTGAAGCCCATGATGAAGCAGCACCAGCCATTTTTCTAGGCATGCAAATTAAGTAAAAAAACCAAGATCCTTCTTTCTGACGTGAAGTAGGATGCTTTTTAACACTTTATTTAACCAAATATTTTCTGGCTCAGGAGAGGAGGAATCAGACATGTAGATTCCACTTTAGCTTACAGCTCAGCAAGTCAGGTGTAGGTGTGGAGGGAAATTTGAACCCAGATGTCTGTTTGTTTAGATACCTCACCGTAACCTACATTTTTGCATTCGTAAAGGTCTCAAATGCCCACAGACACTGAGCACTCAATCTTGCCTTTCACTGCCTTCCTGCCAACTCACAAGGCACACCAGATATGATCTCCAGAGCTGCTGCTTATTGTGTCAGTCTTGCACAGTGGAAGTGAGAAGCAGATGTATAGTCCAGTATGTTAACTCCCATTATCAAAAGTGGAGGCACACCCTCCATTCCCTTCGAGCATCCCTACTGACAAAAACATGGCCTTGGAGACCAATGTAATTTTGTAGAGTCAACTAGGAAATAAAATAATCCCCATGTGATGAAACTTTGCATTAAGAATCCTTCCCACCTCCAAATCTACATCTCAAGCACCAACACCAAACATATTTCAGAACACACATCAGCTGTTGTACAGAGAATTCAGGCTCAGTCTCCTAGCAGCATCACTATTAATAGAATCTGTTTAGATTAATCTTCAGTTTCAACCTTACCGAACTCTGTGGACTGAATTCCAAAAGCCAAGATTATTTAGGTATCCATAACAAATTTTTCCTCCTCAGTTTTCTGCAATTGATATACATAATGCCAGAATAAATCCAAACAACAACATTCTCATTAAAGGGCTGATCAGTCCAAAAGACTAGAATAAGAATATTTCACCTTCATTACAGATTAAGTGGCCCACAGGCACTTGTGTTTTTGCCAATGTGCCTGTGCTATGGTAGAGATGTTTAGGAATTGTATAGCTCTACAGAGTTGTTTCTAGAATTAAAGCAACTCTAATGCTAGCATGATGCCTTTGAAATTAAAAATATACACATGCTGACATGTTTTCAAACTTGTCAGTTCCCATCTGGAGCTGCATTCACTCATCTCTGCCTTCAGCTTTAAAAAGAGTGCTGTTCCTGGAACCACAAATGGAAAAGCCTGTGTGCACAACCCTGGGCCACACAGCCCAAGGATGGGATCCATTTGGAAAGTGCAGCAGAGACAGCAATTGCAGCTGTATCACGCTGACAGGGACTAACACAAGTCTGACCTCCTCCTGCCCGGGCTCCCAGACAAAACTCTCTTCCAACTGCTCTGTAATGCTCCAAACTCCCAGAAGGACATGTGCTCCAAGCTCCAATGGCTTTTAGGTCTTTGGGAAGCAGAGTTCAATTGAGAGGTAGTATTAACTACAAACAGCCAGCTTCTACTTAATAAACAATTACAACACATACACATTGCTGCTTCTTCCCCCCCATGGTTTTAAAGCACTCAAACCACTACAAAGCCATCGTTCCTTACAGCCTCTCCAAGTGTCTGTCCCTCAGCCTCAACTGTTCACATACTGCTCAAAATTGTCCATAACATCTATTTGTTTTGGCTGTTTCCCCTTCAGTTCTACCACACCTGAACACCATTTATGACAGCTAAAAATACACAAAGATCTTATTGTTCTCTGAAAGAATCTCAGAACTGTCTTTTACCTGCAGTCAAGCATGCAGGAGACGATCACGGATCTTGCCTTGGCAGCTGTTTTGCTTACTAAGCTATTTTTACTCCTCCTACAAAGAAAGGGTTTCTTTCTTCCACTCCTCTTGTATCCTGAACCTTGAAATGTTGGTACCCTCTGTGTCAGTGTCACTATGACTCTGGAGTCTCTAAACCAGCACATTCTGACCATTGGTATCTGCTGGTACAAATTACTTTTATTGCATTGCCTCTTATTCAGATGGATTTTCCATCTTATCTGCAGTTCTTTGTATATCTTCAAATTCCACCTACTGCACCTGTTATATCCATAATGACATCCTCATGGCTCTCTCTGGTGCTTTACATCCACTGAGCATAGGACAATTCTTTAGGACAAGGATTATGCACTGCTTTGCATATTCTACCTCTTATTAGGCACAGGGTAAACGATGATTATATTTTAAAACAGACATTGTCAAATTCATGCCCTTAAAATTTTAGACCATTTTTAAATGTTCATGTGCTAGTGGTATTTCTTTTGCATTCTTCCACTGTTTTACCCTCTTAATAACCAATAGAACCAAGCACAGACTCACATATTAAAGATGTAAGCCACCCCTGGGATCTCTAGTTCCTGTGATACAGCACATTAAACTCTATGAAAATCTTATGTTCTTTTAGCTGGCCACAATTCTAAAAAATGGTTTATTGGTTATTATATACTCACTCTTTAATGTAAATGATAAGCCTTCCTGTAAGTCAATATTTATGTGAGACATTAAATGAGTTCCCTAAAGGCTTTGGTCGGGTCCTTTTAGGTTTTTTCATTGACTTATATAGCCAATATATGACAAATGGAAGTAATAAATTCAAATATAAATTGATGTGAATAGCACCTGCATTTTAGGGGTTAAAAACCTTAGTTCTGTAAGACTGACACTGTGACTTGACACAAAAACAAAGGTGTTTTTGATCAACCTGCAGCTAAAAGGCTGGACACTGAGAATTCCAGTTTAAGAGGGGACACAAATCACTGGATAGGTTTAAGTACTATCTGCTTGGCTGCCCTATGCCCCATGGAATCTAGGAACTTACATGTTCTGAACCACTTGCAAGCCTGGCTGGATTGCACAGGCACAGAGGAAACAGTAGAGACCAGAAAAACACCCCATTACAATCAATTCACCGTGTACTTTCTATCCACTTGAAATTGCAGGGTGGCAC
Source organism: Lanius collurio (assembly GCA_020086605.1). Lineage (NCBI taxonomy): Eukaryota > Metazoa > Chordata > Aves > Passeriformes > Laniidae > Lanius > Lanius collurio. The sequence continues at coordinate 4,090,212 of JACBWW010000031.1, read as the reverse complement.
TTTGCCCTGAAGAGGAGTTAAGATAAATCACCAGCCACCTATACAAAATCCTCCTGCTTCATAGGTCATTTTGAAGCCCAGGAAATCCAGAGGAGAAGAACACCAGTATTTAAGCTGAAGAGTGAATCTCACCCTAGATAAAACTAATCCACCCCATCAGGTCTGACTTTTATTCATAGTTGAAAAGACACTTTGAAGAGAGAATGCTTTGTATTTCAAATGCATCTGTTTTGTATTTCAAATGCATCTCAATTCTTATGAAAGACCATGCAAGGCAGGAGGTCTCCTAAACCTCTCCACAAGAGACTGCTTTTCTTTACAAATCAAAATGAGGACTAAACTGAACCCTGGTATCTGGCTAAATGTGCAGTTCAGACAGTTTGGGGTTTTACTGCTCATGAGTAACTCTTGGGAAGCTGGGGGTAACAATGCTTCCTATTTGATATACTGCCATCAACAAGGGGTTGGGTTTTTCCTGTAGTGAAGGGAGGAAGGAAGAAAAAAACCCAAAGAAACAAGTGGCAAGTAGAAAGAACTAGGTTTACTACTTACCTGTGCTTAGTAACACCATTTTTAAACAACTACTAGACCCACATAAATCATCTGAAAATCTCTCAGGTGTTTCCTCTCATGTTTGGTTCAATTTTCAGTATCTATCCTGTAAATTCTGTCCACCTAACTAAATGCTGTTTCCCTTTCCAGACCTTTCTCTCCTGTGCTTTAACAGGGTAACAAGCAGAGCAATGTTTCAGAACAATAACAGTCAATTACCACAAGCATTTCCTTCAAAAGTGGCACCATGGCACACTTGGTAACAGCTAAGTTTATGTTGAGTATAACCTACTTTATTAACAGAATAACAAACTTCAGCTTTCAGCTAGCAAGACTCCTAAATTTTCAATTTCTACCCTTACATTTAGACATTGCTGGCAAGAGGCTTGGTACAGATCACCTTAAGTGGGAAGTTTTGTACTTTGCAGGCACACTTCTTGGGAAGGAGAAATTAGGTCCACCAGTGTCCTGTCCCTGAAAGGAAACAGCTGGGGTAAGTAAGCCAAAGCTAGGCAGACTGCATCTGATCACAGCTTACATCACATGTGCTTCAAAAGCCCAAACTGTTGCATTATTTTGTGGGAAATATTAGGGAAATAGGGCCTGCAGTTTCAAAATGTAGACCAAGTTTGCAATACTTGAATGCTAAACTAAGGCAGTCTGTTCTATATTGTTTCAGATGTAAACCCCAAAAAATAGAATATTCAATTATGTGTATGATCGATATTCAGTGTCAAGGAAATCCCATTGGGTATTTTGTGGAATTTAGAAACAGATTTACAGTCTTTTAGGAATGGAGTACAGTGTTACAGACCCTCTCTGGAGAAACTGATGCATGCTGTGGGTACTTCAAGACTGCAGCACAGAATTTGAGACTAAGTTTCAAAACATCTGAGATATTAATGAGGATTTACTAAACTCTTTCCAAGATTTCAAGTCCAGTGAGCAGGGAGAGGGGGGAGAAGGTATGAAAACATAAGATTTTAATCTGTCATCACCCAAATGTACATACAATATTCTGTAGAATCTTGCCCAGCCATCTTGGTAAGTATCACCAAAAAGTGGCCTAAATGTTTGCTCTGATCGGCTTTAAAATTTTTAATCTCTTTATTTATACATACAGCTACCTAAGCAAGCAATAATTTTGGAGTTATGAGTGCAATGTATCACTAATTCAGCTCTGCACACTTGGGATTTCCCACGCTCCAGGCCTCTGCAGGCAAAGGAGCCTTTGGTCTGAACACACTGGCTGTGACTGACAGCAATTTACTGTTGAATCAGCTTTTCCCAGATCTAAATTGATAATTTCAATTCCAGAAACAGTTTTAAAACTGTACTGTTTGAGAAGGTTTACAAAACAGACAAAACAGAACCTGAGTTCTGAAGGAAGCAGAATTACTACAGAGACTCAGAAGCCTAAGTATGATCTTATTTTGTTCAACTGCATTATAAATCCACCCACCATCCCACAAAAATAACAGATTGCACTATTCTGTTTCTTGGACAAGATTTTCAAATACTTTCTAGTTGGCCACAACATGCTCCAAGACTTTTACTAGCAACTTTAACAACAGAAAAGCTGCCACGCCTCTGGTAGCACTGAGAGCAGTCCCAGTATGAGATGTGTAATAAAGCACTTGGCCTTTCAGCCATGCAGGCAGTGAGAAGCAAACACTGCCCAATACCCATCTTGAGTGTGTTAGCTAAAACACCCCCCACCAGCCATACATCTACAGAGTGTAGCTGGATGTTTGCATGAAGCCTGCAGATTTAAAAAGTATCTACAGGTTTGTTTCAATGATTTAAAATTGACTAAAAGCCCTTCTTCTAAGTACAGCCCTCCCTGTAGATAAAACCTTTCATTCCTTTATTACATGGTGTATTATCAAATTATATACAGCTTCAATTGGGCTAAATCATAAAGCATTTGATTTCCCAAACACTGAGCTCTGAAACAGTGGGAAGCTGGTCAGCAGTCCTAAACCAAGCTCTTCCCACTAGTACACCTTTCTGAGCTCTTCTGAAGAACTTTGCCACCACAATAAAGACGTGTTTTTAAAAGAGCTCCTTTTTAAACATCTCTGGAGTGGCAGCTCCCAGGCTAGAGCTGTGTGAAAATGCAGGAGTCCTGTAGAGTCTCTCCCTAGAGCAGTACTATGCAGTGTAAACTGCAAACTTCTACAGAAATCCAATGAAGAAATAACATTACTTGGTACCTAATGACAGCATCCTGCTATTGAATCAATTAAGTCCTATATTGCTCCAGATCAAAAGGCAGCAGCTGGTTATGGTCGTCTATTGATTGAGATTTCGTTCAAGCTTTGCACAGGGCAGTCTTCACAGCAAACACCTTTCTGCTGCATTCCACAGCCAAGAGATTAATACAGCAGCAGGGTCTCTGCTAGGTTAGGAAGCCAGAGTAATTACCAGTCATTTACTGCTAATGTCTATTCAAACTCTTGAGGTACTGTCAGAAAATATATTAATTCAACTCCTGCTTTTTGTTAACCAAAGGCCAGCGAGTCTGCCCTGTGTTACAGTGACGAGTCTATTTAAATCCCACTGGAAATAATAGGGCTAAAGCACGGCAAAGAGAAAAAATGGAACACAGGCTTTAAAAGAAGCTCAAGTATTGCTGATGCCTTCCTTTAATGCAGGTTTTTTTGCTCAGGATGTCATCAGCCTTGCACAGCAGTCTGAGAAAAACTCACTACAGAAAAAGACCTCTAAAAGAACTCCTACCTCTAGAAATCAAGACTTCAGCTCAAAGTCCTGACTGTATCAGGGATCTACAGGAAAGAACACGTGGTGGCTTTGAGCCATTTCCCACTCTATCTACCTTTTCTTCCAATTAATCCTGAGAAGTTCCATTTTGCTCAACACTATTTCAGTTACTGCTTGAATAAAAACATTCTTGCCAAAGCAGAAAAGAGAAATCAATCTTGCAGATTTTTCTCTAACAATAACTTTGTCTAATATAACCACTTTCATTGCAGTCCCACCTGAAATCATTACTTGTGAAACAATACTCATTTGAGAAAGCCACTATAGAAGCATATAGAATCTTGGTGTTTTAGGACAGATTTCAAACAATTTGAATCATAGTCAAGAGTGATTCCTTAAAGAATTCACTCGTACACTCCAGGGTCCTTCCCCCTGGGACCTCAGGGGAGAGGTACCTCAACAGAATTCCATTTCTAAGCTGTCCTGTAGCAACTTACATTCATGGACTCTCCTTAAAACCATCAGGGGAATTTTATCCCCGACAGAATATTGAATGTAATCACAAAGATAACTACAGCCTGTGAAACAACGTGGAAGCAACTGCAAACTATCTACTGGAAAGTGTTAAGGCCAGTCAGCCAGGGAAAGGGAAGAAGAAACTGAAGGGTTTTTTGTACTGCATACAAAATGCAGTTCATCTGGGTCTACTTTGCTGCCAAGATTTTTATCATGGCTGAGTTTGGGTTTTGTTTTTCTCTTCAAAAGATTAGTGTCCAAGCATATGAATACATGGTATTTGTTTTGCTGTCGAACCATAAATACCATGTGTTTTATCCAGCAACACAGTTCACTTCAAAGATTCATCAGAAATGGAAGACATACCATAGGCTAAGCCATTCCTCAAGTAGGCAGCAGTCTGGGGCAAAGTTTCTGACTTCCAGCTCACTCTCTAAAGGCTGGTTATTTTATTCTCCACAAGAAAGTACTGATACATTCTTTGCTCTTCTCTTGTTTGAGATCTACTCAAAGTCTCCCAGTGCATGTGTTTTCTTTAAAATTTCATCCCCATCCCTAATTACTTTCTCAAAGGGAACTGTCAATGTGAAGAGGCCCATATATTTGCTCGATTTATAGCCTTTTATTAGCTCCCCCTGCATGTGATGCCAAAGGCTGTTTTTTGCCAAGTCTCTTCAGTCCCTGCTTAAAGCAGAAGCAGATGCCGTGCATTGTCAGCACAGAAATACATGTTCTGATTTAAGCCACCCTATCCCATTATTTATAGGTAATTTCAATTCTTGCAGAAGCTTGAATATCACTTTCTCATGGATAGGACAAGAATGGCTAAGGAGTTTAAACTAACTTGTTCCCAGACCCCCTCTCACTATGAATTATTCCCTCTTCATCTACAAGCAGCCTGTTTTAGGGTAGAACTGAGCAGGAGAGGATTTCCCCCAGCAGCACAGCCCAGACCTCTCACTATGCTTCTGCTGAGTGTCTGGCCAAAGCCCTGCCTTTTCCCCAAGTACAGCATAACTAAACCCCAAGGCTATTGCACGTGCTGATAGATTAGAGAGCCCTCAGTTACCTGACCAAGAACACCACCAGGCAGCGTTCCAGGTGCACGCTGTCCCTGTCCTCTCATCTTTGTTTTACATAGATGGAGTTGCTTACACTTACTCTACATGTTCAAGTCTGCTCAAATTTCTTTTTCCTCCTTCAGAACTGATTTCTCAGTCTTGGTGCAGAATGGCCATGATAAACAGCAATCCTCAAGGACACAAGAAGAGTTGAGTCCCACTCTTTTCCAAATGCTTCAAAATCCGCTTGTCAAGCAAAGCCTGCAGCTTCAGAGCCAGCAGCATGCAGCTCCTGGGCTAGCAGTTAACCAGCCACTGGTAGACAGCTTTGTGCACAAGCATCCCTTGCTCCTTTCCTCAACCAGACAGCAAGTCCCCAGCTCATGCCAACTTGTGCATTGTTAGTTACCCCTCCCTTCTCTCTGTATCCTTCTCCTTCTGTGATCCAGTTAGCTCAGGTCATAAAGAACAAGTAACTTGTAGCACAATCCAAAATAAAAATATTAAAAACAATTACTGGCTGTGTCCAGTAACATCATGATCCTGTTAGAGCTTTTTCAGTCAAGTTTCCTATCCAGCATATTGTTCAGACACCCACATCTTCTTGTACCCCTTTGGACCAAAGTCAAACTGTACAATAAAAAGGATGAGCCCCTGAACACACCTGTAACACTGGCACAGCCTTACTTTAAAATTTTCCATAGCATCAATCACAGTAATTCCAGTTGCCTTGGCATAAATCTCAGTTATGCACACTGGATGCTTAAACTCAGAAAAACAGACCTCAGCCATCAAAATTCACCCTGCAGATTTTATTGCTAAGAGCAAAAAACCCCATAGTTTCCTTTTCCAAACCAAACAAAATCCTGGAGTAGTTTCAATATGCTAGTCCAACACCTGAAAAGTTCAAAACATTATCTCCTGTTTGGACATGGCTTTCACTCACACATCTCTCATACACAAATTATTTTAAAAACCATTTAGGTGTAGCAGAAGAGAACAACAAACTGTGCTGGATCAAACAGTGATGGAGAAGCAAAGAAGAGAGAAATGCAGGTCCTGCTTGATGGGTTTGAAAAAATTGAACTGCTGACTCTTCTGAACAAAGTATAATTATCTTACTTCTATTATGGGTGTTTTTATTTACATATACATGTACATATATATGTATATATGTTAATGTGTTAATGCTGCATAAACCATCGAAAACACTACAGAGAGAAGTTCATTTTCCTGGCTCTCTACCAAAAGGCGCCCAAAATGACATTTTCCTAAGTGTTTTAATTCCAGAAACATCACCACAAGAAACGGGGTCCTATTCACAGCCCATTTAAACCTCAACCAATGGATCTAACAAACTTTTGTAAGTCACAGAGACATGAGAGACAGGATCACTCCTCATTCCTTAGTAATACTGAGGCTGCCTGAAACTGAGCTCTGCAGCAATTCATTTCTACTGATGTTTTATTGGCCCAGCAAGCTATTTAAAGGTTTTGACAGTTTTTGACAGTTATAAATTTGCAGTAATTTCTCTCTGCAGCTATTTTCTGATCTTTTCTGCATTCTGTCCCCTTCCTTCCCACCTGACTCCTCCGAACATCCCAGCAGCTGAATAGCAAGCGTACAAAGCCACATCTTAATCCTGCCTAATAAACTCTTGTGCAGGGTACTAAGAACAGGTGGCTCCAAAGCAGTAACCTTCAGTAAGGTAATGCAGAGGTATTTATGCAACAGAGTCCCCCCCTAAGACAATTATATAAGCACAGTGTTCACAAGGGCTGCCAGAAGAGTGAGGCAGCAGCAGCTCTTGATTCCCCAGTCCAACACATCTGTAAGCTAATTTTACACCCAAGACTATTTAAATAAAGAGTTATGACGTGTGAGAATATACACCAGTGTTCCAGCATCGCCTCTGATACAACTCAAACCTTATGAAATTGTAATTTTCAGATCTACATTGAAGACATGCACTAAATCATACTCAAACCTATTTGACTGCAAAGAAACTATCAAGAGTATGAAATTGGCCTGGTCAGTCAGGCCTACAGAGATAAGAAAACAGTTTCCTAAAACATGTGTCCTAAAGACATCCTCCAACTTATAATATACTTGCAAAACAATCTGATATGAAGGAAAAGGAAAAATCATTCCCTTAACATCCTATCTGGACAGACCATTTCATAGCTTTTTTCCCAGCAAGGGAATATATTGCCAGTTTTGTAGCTACATCTGTGGTATTCTTTGTTAGAAACGCTCCTCCAGCATCTCAGAAAAACAGCAAATATGTGAGAGACACAGGAGGGAGATGTTGGCAAAAACAAACTTAAGAAAAACACACAAAGAAATCCAAAACATACAAAGTCTGGAAGATCTTATGGTTTTTACACCAGTGCTTTGTCCTGCTTGCTTCACAATGGGTACTCAAGAGGAGGGGAAGGATGGGAATACAAAAAACAACAGAAGTTTGGGCTCCTGGCCCACAGAACTGAAGTCTGAGATAAAGCAGAAAAGCAAACTACAAAAGAACCCAGATGTGGCCTTGCTAGAAAGAACTGACAGATGCTTAGGTACCACCCTTCATCATCTCTTTGCTAAAAATATGGGCCAGACTCTTTCCAAATTACTGGAATCCACTTAAATTCAGTAGGCTTTGGATCAGATCTTTACTTGGGCCAAAAGCAAACTCACCATTTGCTGATCAAAACCAAAGCTCAACAAGAGCTTTCAAAATACATACTTTCCTTGGCAAGGGCAGACAATTTCTAAATCTCAAAGTTCCTGCTCAAAAAGCAACAACCAAGGCAATTGTTGGCTGATTCATTGGTGTCCCCTCACTACAGCTTGGGAACACACAAAAAAAATCTTCGTGTATCTGTTATTTAAGCCTATTATAAGTATATTGACTGTACCGTTGCCATTAAATTGAAGCAATAAATAAGAACTTATTAATACACATAAAATTTCTGAAAATATAGAATTGTAAAAATCCTTTAAAATTAGTATCCAAATGAAACATTTCTCCAAGATGTAACTTGGACAAAAGGCTCCACTTGTATAAAGAGGCTTTCTTTTTATTTGTTTTGAAAGTTTTACAACTATGGTCTGTTACAAATCTTGAAAAAGCAGCCTCCCCATAACACACCTTTTCACTTAATTTACAGTCCTACTAAAGCAGAGCCTTTTCCTGCAAACACATTCTTTGTGCTCCATACCTAAATAATAGGATATTACTGTAAATCATGCGTGCACTAGGAAGGAACTGTTAAGTTTCCAATACAAAGTGAAGTGCCAAAGACTAGACAGAATATCCTCCCAAAAAAGAAAACACTGTTTAGCTTCCATAAGAACCCACAATGAACTTTGCCCAGTGGACTGGCTGGCACGGAGGTGTATGACCTCAGTGATACTAACACAACATCATTAGTATGAGAGTGAAGCCATTTCTTCCACTGGTTATTAAACAGCAAAGTATTTCACTGCCTCTAGTCCTTCCCCTAGAGGAAGATAAATCACTGCTGACGTGAAGTTTCCCTCCAGAAATTGTTTCATAAAGCATACTTAAAAAAATAAAAAGTGCTGCTAAGCTGTCTCATTTCTACAGCTCTGCCAGAGAAACTGCTCTTGCTATAAACCTCTCGTTCCCTTGGACAAAATATTCAGTCTTAGCCTCAAAAAGAGGGAGTTTCTTACCTGCACAATTTGTACAGGTATTAAAACCAGTTTAAGGTTCTCCTGTTGAAAGACACATGGTGAAACAGCCTGGCAGCTGGATCTGTAAGCTACATAAAGCATGCCCAGCAGAACAAAGTGTCTTCTAGAGGATCCTCAAGTCCAAACTGGAGATGGTGCCAGCCTGCTTTTGCCAACTTTTGAGGGGGATCATTTCACTAAAACCAGAATCAGATCCTTTCCACAATTAGGCTGTGCAATAGTAATGCTTTGATCAAGCCCTTTATCGGGGACACACTGAAGGGACAAGGAAAACAGCATCTGTCTTGCTTGTTCTTTTGTGACTAAGGAATTGTTTAATTGTTTCTATAGACAAAAATGTTACAAAAAGGAGTCCAAAGTCAGTCATACACTTGTACAAAATTGGCTGACTACCTCCTAATAAGGCAAATTCACAAGTGGAGAGGAAAGATGAGCTCTCTGGCCCACATCACTCTCAGTAACTTCAGGGGAAAAAAGTTTCCGCAGTTAATCCACAGATGAGAAACGAGCAGAAGGGGCAGGGGATGAGAGGGTGTGTAAAGCACAGCCGTGTCAAGTTTAGCTTCTTGATTCCAAAGCACTCCAGTATTCCAGAGTTTTCACCAGAATAACCCAATTCCAACTAACAACAGCATTCTAGCATTTTTATGGTCACACCTGCACACACATTTAGGAGGTCCATTACCTGCCTTACTGTATACAAGCACAGTGAGACTCCTAATTTGTTTATTGCTCTCCAGACAATATTTTTACACTGATTTAAAAAAAATAAAAATAAAAAGAGAAGTGAGAGTTATGAATTATCCTAAATGCTGGTAGCTCAGTAAGTATCTGTGATTTACAAGTAGGCAGCCCAAACACTTGATGTGGAGACAGCCACCTTTGCCAAGAGTCCATTTTTTAATCAAACCGCCCAGAACTCAGGCATTACAGGACCTCCAGCATTAAAAGTGTGGCAGTCATCCAAAATACTACACAGCACCCAAGAGATCTTATCTTCCAGGTTTATGCAAACATCTTTTGCTTAATTCCTCCAGCCTCAAGATTCCTGAAAAGAACACTGGCCTGGGGAATGCCTCTCAGGATCCTCTGCTGTGCTTCTCCACAGACTCTGCCTGGCAGACTCACACAGAGAGAGAGACTTTCTTCTTCTGATGGAAGAACTGCAGCAGAGGAGCTCGACATCGCCTCATGGCTGGAAGAAAGGGGAGAAGATCTTGGCTTCTTTCACATTCCCTTCACAGGAAAAGGGATTTCCCACTGATAGGGACACACGAAATAACTTGGCAGCTGGGAAAAACTAAGTGCAAGGAAAAGGGAAGCTTTAGAATGGTGGAGACTACTATCACAACATAGATAAAGGCAGAGAAATCAACAGCTCACAGATGCTACTACTGAGCCTCAAAGCAGTTCCAGTGTTGCTGCCTCTCTACATTTTCCATCACGATTCCTTAATACTCCTCCACTCAGAATAAAAATAGCCTCTTCAATATGCCAAATGTGCATGGCAAACATATTTGGCTTCTACATCTAATTTTATAAGCAAAAAATGAGGAAATGGGACTGATCTGTAACAAACAGCAAGACAGTCCAGTTTAGCATGTTCTCTCTCCCATGTAAATATTTTTGGGAAAGGAGACTATAGATGTAAGGACTTGGGAAAGGATATTCAGCATAGTATCAACAGAACCAGATTTCTGACAACAGCAAAAAGTGAAACAAAAGATTTCCCTGTTATCAAAGCTGTCAGTCCCTTCTGAAAATTACTACAAAGACACAAAATTTCCCAAGAAGACCAGAATCAGAGCTCAGCTTTTTGAGACAGTATCACTCCCTTCTCATTCCTCTTCTACAAACACAGGATCATCAAGTTCACTGAATTTTATCAGTTGTGCTTCTATCCCCAACTACCTGACTATCATGCTTTAAACTCAGTTCAGGTGGAGATCAGTGAGTTTCCTTTGGGAGACTGAGGCTCTTGCTGCCCAGCTGCTCTGCACCGTTCTGGAATCTCAGCATTGGCTCACAACAAGACAGGATGAAGCGCAGAGTAAAAGATAAAGGAAAATATCTCCTGTGGGTGGCCACATGCTTGGCATGAGCAGCTCTTCACTTCCTGAAATTCTATCATTTGCCTCATCTTATTTTCCTCAAGGTCACAAATCAGCTTTAAACTGAATTTTATGTCCTTTCCTACTTTTACAGGAAATTACACCTCCAGCTGGTTAGTATTAAGCAACTCCTGAGTTATAACCCAGGGAAATAATTTCAGTAGCATAGTTGCAATCACAGTAAAAAACTAGCACATCTTAATATGGTTCATCCCTCATACTATTTTTAAAGAAGTCTTTACTTCTAATTTAATTACTTGGAAGTGACTCCAAGTTCAGTTCCCTCCAGCAAGCTTGAATTTAAAAATACCTCAGACTGGTCATTCATCAGTGGCATTTCTGTTGCTCTGCAAGGCACAACGGCTTCTCTTTTTATTATTTCTGATTAAGTTAGAGGCTTCTTTTAACAGCAAGCAAAAGAGTGTTGTAAACTGAACTGATGCTCAAAACCCAATTAACATCAATATACACCAGAAAAACACATGAGCTCTATTTGCTCTTACCTTCCAATGCCACTCTATGTCATGAATACCTACCAGCCAAAAAGTAAAATATTTCCACATCTAAAGCTCTGCAGTTTCCCTTCTGGATTGCCCACAAAGAAGTTCACACAATAAAATGAGCCTTTCTGCATGCCAGAAGAAGAAGAGAAATGTGAGCCCTCCCTTCAGCCATTCTACACAAGATCTGATGAAAATTTGGAACCATACAAACCGAGATAATTATTTTAAAATATTGCAGTACACTGTTACTCAATGGAAAAAGCCATGCAATTCTTTGTATATTTGGTGCAAGTTCAATGATTATTCCAGGCTGTGAAATTTTTACACTACACATTCCTGGAATGAGTTCTTTTAGAAGCAGAAAGTTGCCATTTTTTTCCGCTAGAAAAAGGGATGTTTCCTTTAGCTGAACCACTTTATGCTTGCAATAAAACACTCCAGGGTGTGGTGACAAACTCTAATAATCACCACACCTACCAGTGAATGAAGTCAGTGTGTCCCAGCACAGGTTAGGTGTGGCCAGACTGGACAACATCATCGTATCCTGTTGTGAATTATTACTTAATGAAAAAAAGCCTAACTGGGGGCAGGGAGGGTTAAGCAGTGCTGAACTTTAAAACAACTCTACACACACAGTACAGAGCATGGAAAGACAAGGAAGCAAACAGAAGGATCCATCTGCATCCTTTCCATTTGCAAAGTGTGTCCAAAAAATCCTTTCCTAAGTGTAGAATATGCAGACTTTGTCTTCCCTCTTCTTCTTCTTCCCCTATTAAAAGAGGTTAGAATAGCTTTTTTTCCTGGTGAGATGATTCAACACTTACTGGGTTTTTACACTGCAACAAATAAATTACATGAAAGGAAGGAGGACAAACAATAAACACAAGAAACTACTATAAGCCCTCCTGAAGTCAGGGCAATACTTAATTTGGTATTGGAGATCATCTTGACATGGAGCAAAGATAGTTAAGCTTTTTTTTTGCTAAAGCAAAACCAGGTTTAAAGTTTACATGAAATTTAGATTAACAGCAAACTCCTGACACACAGGAGTTGAACTGAAAAATCCCATTACTAAGGAAAGGGTGGCTTGGCATCTTATAGAGTATTGTGCTTCATTCTGGAAGTTTTCTTTCTAAGAAAAGTCATCCCATGCTAGAATTATCCTTCCCTGAACTGTTCCTCTAGCTTAAGTTCTGACAATCAAAATTTGAACTCTTTACACATATTCCTACAGAGAAAAGAAACAGGACTCCTACAAGAGCAGAATGATTTAAAGCTTGTGACTGTTTCACAACAGACATTCTCAGTCTAAATGTTCTTTTTCAGTATCATAACATTTTTCATATGTTTACACTCAAATCAATGAAATAGTGTCAATTTTAAGCGGTTGCTTAGAGCAATAATTATCTTTCAAAATAAATGGTCCAAACATTTTCTCCTGCCCTCTGGGGAACGAACAAGCTTTAAGAAGATGGTTGGTTGCTCAAGCAGCCAGGAGACACGGAGGCGACAGCTGTCAATACAGACAGAAACCCACAATTCTCATCATGCAAACCAACAAACAATAGGACATAAAGAAATCTAAATATAAAACAATTTGATTTCTTTTCTTTCCAAGCTCTTTCTTGCTATAGAATAAAGAAATTTTGATTATACTATTCCAGACTGCAATAGCAACTACTTTCCCAGCAGCCAAGTCCTCCCATTCTATTCCTGTCCACCCTCCCCCACTGCTGCTACCAACCTGAGTTTTAATTCCTGTAGGAAGAAAGTACCTTTCTTAGTAATTTTTAAAAATTGAAATTTCATGGAAACCAAAATGTTACCAGATTTTTAACCTGTTTAGGCTTCTCATACACACTAAATTTTTTATTCTAAAAACCATTCCAAAGATTTTTAGAGAAAGAAGGGAATTACATTTAGACAAGAAATTATTTTTCCTTATCTCACAGCCTGAGAGACAGAGTTTGGCTTCTTTTATTTTTCCCCCCTAATCCTTAAAAGTGCTAGAGGAAAAAACATATCTTAAATCTGTACAGTAGGACTTTTAGGACACAGTATCTTCCTTGTTTTATTGTGCCACAAAAACATGGTGATTATTCCTTCTCCCCTTTCCATCAGGGACTGATTTATTTGATTGATGAATAGCTTTGCCTGCAAGAATTTGAAATCCCAGTTATTTCTGCCTCAAATAGTTGCCATGCTTGTAATTACTTCAAAGAACAATAATTACTTTCACCTAATCTATTTGAAGTTATAAAAAACCCACCAGCTTTTGAACTCTAATCCATAAAACCACAACTTATAAAGTCCTAAAGGATTGCACAAGAGTCAAACTTGTGAAATATTAAACATCATGGAGAATGTATGGAGGCCTAAGGTTTTGTTCTTGAAATATAAGACTTAAATTTATGATACTGCTTAATACATCATAGGATCCCTTTTTAGCAGTGAGAGATGGAAGCATCCAAGATAGTCTTGCAGAAATGTGACCGCAACAAACTGAAACCCGTAATTCTATTTGTAAAAATAGGCTGTATGCTAAGGGTAATAGACTTTACTGTAATTCCTGGGGAAGCAAGTTTTTTCCAAATATTTCTGCATGCAGTAACAACTTTTACTTGGTCCAAGATCAGCTGTGATGATTTTGACAACAAAGAAGAAAAATGCCTTGAAACAACCCAGATCAATCCAAGGGAAGCCAAGTTGCTTATAACGTTTAAGCTTTTCCACTTTATAGATACAATACTGGATTTCTCACCTTCCTCAGACTAATAACTGAGTGATGAAAAAAGAATAGCCCCAAGCCCAGCACCTCTTTTTGCAACTTGACACTATAAATTCATATTCACCATCATATTTTTAAAGTACATTAAAGTGACAACACTGGCATAAAGGTAAGTGCTCAGAAAACTGGACTGCTGGAATAAAATTGTCCATGAATCTTTAAAGTCACTTGCATGTAACAAGGGGGCCAAATTTAATCTCTTTATTGCCTGTATTCCCTAAAGGGCTGCTGCTGCTCTGCATGCTGGCTGAGCAGGTACTGTTCAGGATCACTGTATCCCACCAGCATGTGGCCTCGGGCCATACTCGCTGCAAGCCGTGCACATTCTGTACTCAATATAGAATTGTTCTCTTCTGGGATGTTCTGTTATAATTAACTTCATATGAGTGTTTTGCTAACATCAGCATTTATCATTTTAACACCCTAGGAGTTGTTATCATCTTTCCATCTCAGTCTGATTTTGCAGATGGGAACCCAAATTGCTGTGTGTCCCCCAGAACCTGACTTTTCAGGGACCTTGGCATCTGGCAGTCAGTGAAATGGGCACTGCAAGCATAACATTAACTTGGTATTGCTCAGAAGTAGAAGTTCAAGATGACATTGCTCTTCAAACAAACCAAGACTGCAGTCACTGTGAGTTGACTGAAACCAGCTCACCCAGGTGCTCGCAGGCTCTCCACCTTCCCCCCACCCCTGCCCTGCTCTCTGACTGCTCACCTCAGAAACACTGAGAAAATACAACTGTTTCTGAAATACCCATTTCTGCCCTCATTCCTGCTGCTTACAAGATCCAAAGCCTGGGCAAAGAGCCCCACACCTCCTCAGGACAGGGCAGAGGCCCTGGGCACCAGATCATGCCCTGTGAGTGTGAACATTAAGAGACAAGTCAGTCTGCCTCTGAACACAAACCTCACGGGTCTTGTAGAGACAGAAAAAGTCCAAGCAGTTCTGTTGACCCATGTCAAGTCCCTAAGGTTTACTCTTGCTGAACTTGAGGATTCTGATACGCAAAACATTTTTTTAAATCATTCTGGTTTTGCCTAAGCATGCACAAAATCCCTTGGTGTGAAGAGTATTTCTTCACCCAAATGGCAGGTTTCACGGAACTAAACATAAGGTCTTACAGTGGAAGTGTTGGGAATAATTATGATTAAGGTACACTGCAACCTGCAATTAAATTGCAAAGCAGTGATTTCACACACAAGGGAGGCTAAGGGAAACTTGATGCCAACAGCAGTGGCAACTGCAGAGAGCACAGGACCCTCTTTGCTATTGGCTACACAGGAACTGAACCACAGCAGCACACCTGGGTGAAAGCTGGCACACAATGGGTGTAAAGGGATGCTGTAGGCCAGAAGGTCACCTTTTTCAGAAGCAGCACAGGTAATCTTCCTTCTGCAATCATAAACAATGGCCCAAAAACCATTACAGCTTTTAGTAATCTCACTGGTTGCTTGTCTTCCACTCATGTCAGAATCCATTTCACTGCTTGAAGTCTTGCTTTGTCATATTTTCCCTCCTATTTACATAGTATCCAAAGTGGCCAGCAAATATTAGATCATAGTCTACATATTTGATTTGTTCAATTTCCTTACTTATGGATGCTTACCAGATGGAAGTCAGGAAAGCAAGTTTAAGAGACAGGGAAGACTGACCAAGGGCTTGAGAACCATCTGAAAGTACTTACTTTTAAGCAGACCATATTACAACTATTATTTTTATTCCAGCAATACAAAGCTGGGCAGTTTTCAATCCAATGCAAGCCTTGGTGGCAACACAGAAAGCTCTGATTTGGACAAGTGATGTGGTCTACTCTGACACAGCTAAATAAATACAGCTAAAAACAGTAAAAAGAGACATTGAATAATAACTTGGACCTCTCATTAACCTATGAGAGAGGCCTAGGAATGTCAGACAGAAGGGTTCCCCCTCTGAAAGTACCTATTTTAAATGTAGTACATAGCACAAACAGTGGCTTCCTACAGCTTTAGTCATCTGATTTCCAGACAAGCTTGCTGCTCAAACGGGAGGACCAAGAGCAGAAATTACAGTGTCACTTCATGCTGCTGTGGTTCCCTGGAGCTGTGTCCTCTGCTCCCTCATGCCCAGGTGCCAGTCCCAGGGGCTGCAGTTTGAGGGTCTGCAAATGGAGCCGCTGTGAAGGGCACACCCAGACCGTGGAGTCCTACTGAAACCAGAGAGTGAAGTGACAACGTCTGCAAAAATTGCAAGTTCTTTATTTTAATTAAACACATGCAGATCAATAGTCACTCTTCTAGATATGCATAGTCTTGAGTTAATTAAACCAGTTAGTTATTTTCTTTCCACAGCAATCAATGAAAACTATTTTTATTAATTAGCCCAGTGACATCCTGGCTCTGAAGAGTTTAGTATAAGCTGAGGCACTGAAAAAGTAGGCAACATAAAGGGGAGAAGAAAACCCACATGCTTTTAATCTGTGGAGAGCAACTATTTAATTTAAAGTTCTGTTTGTTTTCCAAACAAGGCTATGCTGAAAATAGCTATGAGCCATAATATTTTTTTTTTGTTTTCAAAAGAACATTTGTCACAAGAGTTTATCAAGGCCAAGTACTTACTCCCTTTCACCACAGAGCAGATAAACAGACAAACTTCTAGCAAGTGAATTGCACTTTTCATTAAGAACATAACTTTTTGAGAACGTGCATTTTCAAGTTTTGTAACTAGATTACAAAAACCATGCAGTACACACACCAGTGATCGAAGAAGCTGCAAATTACAACACAGAATTCCCAGACCTGTTCTCCATCCATGCAAGCACCCACTTAAGAAGATTAGTTGTTCACACAGCTACAGGAATGGGACTGGTAATCATTGCAGTACAGTTTATCACTTTTCTTTGAAGATGCAAGAAAATGAGCCAAATAAAAATTTAAAAATAAGTATTTAATTTGTTCTGTACATATTTGTTGTTCAGTGACAGACTAGGTATGCAAAAAACCCATATTGTAACTAGGTCTCCTTTATTGTGTTAAATACCATGACAACTTCAGTCCTTTGCATTATTTGCTCATTCAAGTATTCATAATTCTTTTACTGTGACACAGAGACACATCAGTTCCACTAAAATTTCAAATACTCTTTTGCACTTCCTTAAATCAATGAAATTGCTTGTACACAAAGACTTAAAGTCACCAACTAGTACATGAGAGTCACTTCATTTTTCTAATGTGTTTTAAAATAGCTAATGAAGGAAAGGCTTTTTATAAAGCTTGGCACCTGTGTAAAAAACGTTTAAGCTTTAGGATCTGATTTTTTATTAGCCTCTTCTTTTGGACCTGTGACACTGCCCACCTGTCTCTGGTCACTCTGGATCACATTTCACCCCAGAAACAAAACAGGGGGCAGCAGGATAGATTTGCTTTCTTCCTGCCCAAAGACTTCAGAGGAAGGTCTCTTCATGCCTCATTCCTGGGGAGCCAAATCTCCCTGCCAGCCCCCGAGCACCTTTCTGAAATTGCCAATGCCAAATGAAAACCCAGAACAGTGACCAAAGCACTCAGATTTTTACCTCTCACTCCTCCTCCTCTCTCCTGTACAGGTTTGCCCTATAAGCCAGCAAAAATCACTGTTGTGAGGAACAGCACTGTTGAAAAAGCACATATTAAACACCCACTGGTTCCCAGTCACTCTTTCCCAAAAACCATTCATTTGGGCCTCACCTGCTTAAGCAAAAACCACTCAGGTGGATAGCAGGGATAGTCCAGTGCACCCCAGAGTGAGCCAACAGGCTTGGGCATTGCCAGGTGCTCCGAAAAGGCCAGAAGCCTGAGGTGGAACTTGGGACACAAGGATCATGTTTGGCTGCCTCAGGAAGCTGCAATTCCTGCTTGTAGCAGAGCAGGTTTAAGGTTCCTGTGAGTCATCCCTAAGCAATACTGTCCTTCCTTCCAGCAGGTGCTGCAGGTGCCAGCCAGGGCTGCGCCTCAGAGGAGCTGCTGCTCTCTGAGCAGTTTCAGCACAGGAAAAGGCAAGGAGTGTAGTGAGGAAGACCAGCACTTTTCAGCACACAGCTGAGCACTGTAAATCCCAACCAGACAGACAGGGGATTGTTAAAGCACACACAAGGACATTCCTCCCCAAACCCCCAAACTGCTTAAACAATCTCCATTCTGTCAATAAATAATGGGAATGTTCTTCAAAAGCACAAGATGAGTTTGCTACGCTAAGATTTTTATGCTGTGCTAAGAACTTACTGAATGAGCCAACTAGACTCACTACATCCAATTTGGGCTTCAAATATTCAATATAATCCTGGCAACAACTCTGCTATGTACCAAAGGAGCTCCTACTCCAGCAGATACTAGTTCCAGTTGTCATTTTAAAAAGTAATTCATTAAAATGCTGTCATGGTATAATAACAACGTTTTTAATAACCTGTAAATCATTTCAATGCCTACATTCTTTTGAAATTCAGGAAGATTTAACTACTGCCCATACTACACAGTGCTGGCCAAGACACTGACAGAAGAGCTATTCTATACTCCAAATCAATTCTCTTCTCCAGTCAGCCTTAAGAGCTCATTGCTAATACTAGCTTTGGGACTGTGTGAGATTTTAAAAGTGAACACAAGAGAGGCACTTTTCAGAGGCACACTGGAAAACAGTTTGGTTCCTTCCAACAGCCACTGAAGCAAAACTCTCTGTACTCTACATCAGTGAACTATCAACCGCAGCAAAGCTTTTGCAGTGACTTTAAGATTTGGGAGAGCAAGGGAAAAGGATGACCACTTTTCTGTATCATTCAATTTCATGAGAAAGAGTTGACAAGTTCAGTGGTCTGAGCCTGGAGAAAAAAGGGAGAGTGAGCACCAACTCCTTGCCAGACATGAGTAACTGGGCCATGGGGGATATTCACATGGGAAGGGAGAGCAGATGTGGCAAACTAGCTTTTTAAACCATTTGGAAACAAATTGTGACTTCAAGCAGCAAGTTTGATTTAAACAACTCCAATCTTGCACTATCAGGATTATCTGTTCAATGTTTAGAATAATTTTCATGTTTCAAAACAAACTTAAAATTTATTTTATGTTTCAATTTTTCTCCCTGTGTGGAAGATATTTCTATCAAAAATAAAACATTTCCAAAACTGTCTTCCAGTTACTGAAGTCTTTGTGCATCAAGCAAAAGTACTTCCTTTTGGAAAGAAAATGTGAAGAACAGGAGATTAAACCCACTGCATTAAAGTGGATTGAAAGCCCATCAGCACAGTAGAGAGAAGCTTATATCTCACATTTTCTCCAGGCACTCACAGCAGAATTATAACTTCAGTTCAATGTAAATAACACTGTTTTCATATACTTGTATTTCTTGTATCTAAAACATTAACCAGATTTCAAAGTTAACCTGGAATTGGTGCTGCACACATACACAGCAAATTAAAATGGTTTCTCATCCAGTCATCAAGCTTAAACACAGATGACCTAATGTAACTGGTGATGTTAAGGTGTTGATAAGTCTGACTAATGAACACAGCAGTAACAAGGATCACTGTATCATGTACTGAGGAAAAACTGCTGCTTAAACTTAGCTTAGGTGGCATCAACTATTACTGCAAGCCAGAGTCTGGCATAAATACATATTTAGAGAGCATCAGCTTTTTCTACCCAGCCACGAGGCACTGAAATCTAAGAGAGGAGCCTCATCTTGTTAGACTGTGCTATAAACATACTTCCAGCAGT
Organism: Lanius collurio; assembly: GCA_020086605.1. Classification (NCBI taxonomy): domain Eukaryota; kingdom Metazoa; phylum Chordata; class Aves; order Passeriformes; family Laniidae; genus Lanius; species Lanius collurio. Next base: position 4,070,526 of record JACBWW010000031.1, on the reverse strand, counting down.
CTGGATACTGTACCAAAATAAACAGAGGCATTAACAGCAGTTCTCTGGTATTTTTAAAGGGGCCCAGGAAGGACAGTCAATTTGGTTTATGCACAATGTGTTAATGTTTGGCTTTATTTCTAAATTAGGGGGGAAAAAAACTGGTAGACCAGGGCAAGTACTAGAGGATGGGCACCAGCCACCTCTGTTCTGGCAGGGCAAAACACATTGCTGTCACACTACCAAGTTTAATGCATAACACTGTCATCTCTTGACAGGTGTAGTATGAGCAAAGGCAATTATGATGGAGTGCTTCAGGATAGGAAAAGAAAAAACTGCAAACTGGGCTAAAGCTTTAGTGTTTTTGCTCTGGAAACTTCATTCCTCACCCAGCTTCTGACCTAGTCACTTTTCCTGACATTGACAGAAGATGATTATTTCTCCTTGTCTCTTCCTATGTACTCTGCAATAATAGGGTACAGCTGCCAAAGTTACCCAAACAGATCCCTGAAAAACTGTGGTAAATGTTTCACATTTTCTACTTCTACTACATGAATGTTAATGTGGGCAGTTTGCACATCTTTAAACCTTTTTCTGGTCCCCACAGAAGAGGCAGCTATTCTCTGGAAAGTTTCCTCTAAAAATCTCAGCCCTGTAACCAAACCCTAGCATTTAAGAGGGGTTAAAACTAACACCATCAAGTTTTCTGTGGGATTAGCAGGAGGGACAAGGCTTTTCAGCAGCCAGTCAGCAGCAATGCAGTTGGCTGGTGAGGATACACAATTACCTGCTGCCAGCCCCCAGGGTGGGGATGTTTGCAGCCACAGCCTCCCACCAGTGAACTCTCTTCACCAGCTGCTTGCAGAGGACAAGAACTGACAGACTTTGTGTCCTGTGCTTGAGTAAAACCCCCAGCTCAGCCTTCAGCAACCCCCAGCCCATGACAGAGAAGCTGCAGCAGCGCATGCAAATGGAGGATCCTCGAGTCACAGCTGAAGAAGCCACATTAACATGACTCACAGAATCACAATGGAAATTCTGAAGAATTTAATAAATCAGAGTGAGCCATTGCTGCACTCTGACATTCAGCAATTTTCCTGAAGAGAGATTGTTAAGCACTACTGAAAAACAAGGAGTTTATAGGCAGAAAAAATAGGCAAATCCATTTTCCTCCCAACTTGTCTGACTGACCTTGTGGTACAGGTGGGGACAGCGAAGGTCAAAACCGCATTTTTGGCAAGTTTCCTTCTCCTGTATGTAAAGACTCATATAAATGTAGAACTGCTGGAACATCTACCTAGAAACATTTACTCCGGGGTCTGGGTGCCTGTGCCCAGATGCTGAGGGCCGTGAGGGGAGCCCTCAGCCAGGCTGCAGCACCTCGGGGAAGGGCAAAACCTGCACGGAGTGAGGGGAAAAGTCTGAGGAATGCCCCTGGGAGTGGCTGTGCTGGATTCCTTGGCAGCACATCCACACTGCAGCCTGTGGAGGAGCCCACGCTGGAGCAGGGGGTATTTCCTGAGGGAATGTGGCGGCGGAGAGGAGCCACAGCCATGGGGAGCTCACACTGAAGCAGCAGCGAGGGGCTGAAATGGACTGACCACAGCCCACATTCCCCCTCCCTTTGGCCCAGCTCAGGGGGCAGGAAGAGGTGGAGGAGTTGGGAATAGAGGAATGAAGCTGAGCTTGCAAAATAAAGAGGCATGGGAGGAAGGTGTTTGGGTTTTATCTTTGTTTTTCACAGTCCAAATGTATTTTAATTGGCAATAAATTAATTTTCCCCCAGTTGAGTTTGTTTTGTCTCTGATGGTAACTGGTAAGTGATGCGCCTGTCTGTATCTCGACCCACCAAGTTTTTCATCCCATTTTCTCCCCTGTCCTGTGAGGGGGAGTGTGCCAGAGTGGCTGGGTGGGCATCCTGCCAGCCGAGGTCAGCCGGGAAGGGCAGAGGGAGAGCTCTGGGAATTCGCCCAGGCTGCTCCATGCTGGGCTGCGAGCAGCACGAAGCCCTTCCACAGCACTAACACGGCTTGTAGCGATGGCTCCAGCACCTGGAACAGCCTCCCTGCACAGAATATTTCCAGATACAGCATCTGTAGCTATAAGCCAGCAATTCTATAGGAAACATAAGCAAGGGTGCATTGAAACTGCTGTCAACAGTAGCTCTGATCTTTCATCCTGACATTCACTACCCTCACAATCCAAGACTGAAGGAATAGATGGAGGAGTGACAGGTCTCACACAGAGCACTGAGGAAACAACAGCTAAAAAAAACAAAAAAAAACAAACTATGCTTCAAAGCAAAAAAAAAAAAAAAAAAAAGATTATTTCATCAACAATCAGCCAGCCAGATTTTATTAATCCTGACTGTTACTTTCAGGATCTCCAAAAGACTACAGACTAGTGTCCTAATTACTGCCAATCACCTCTTTGAGCCAGAAACACCAGACAGAAAGCAGTCTTACAGAAAAAAAAATTTAAAGGAGGAAAAAATTCATCTTGTTAGCTTTAGATTCAATAAGATACCGGACTTAGTGAGAATTCAAGGAAAGGAGGTAAGAATTGAGGAGAAAAAGTAAAAAGATAAAAGGGCAAACCCCTAGCATTTGTTTTGAAAACTACTTACTTAAAATTGCTGCTGACCATAAAATGAACAAAAGTAACAGGAAAAAAAATACTGCCGTATCTAAGTGCCATGTTTCTGTGATAATATGGAACAGAATCATATGCTGCATTAAAATGTTTAGGCTGATCATTTCTTGTCTTTTTTGGCACTCTGCTGACACACTTTTTTTAAAGTGTTAATTAAAAAAAAATCAAATCAACACTACAAATTGGATGGATTTGTGCCCTACAAACAGTCTCTTCTGACCAGTAATTTGTGGAGCTGGGGCTCAGCCAACTTCCAGGGAATCTGTGGAGAGTTTCCAGCAAACTGTCATCGCAGCAGGATGCAGTTCTTGATAGGGTGATCATACATGGCAAGTGAAGTGATGCTGAACTGTCACTAAACAAGTCTATTTTACTGTGCCCAAGCCTTCCTTTAAGACTCACCCAAAAATGGAGATTGACAGTTGATATCCAGATACACACTTATACTATAATACACCTAAACCCCGCTGGTATCCTCATGGAAACAAGATTTTTGGATTATTATCACATTGTGGAAGAACAACAAAGAACACTGGACCAGCCACAGCTCTAGAACACAAACACTTTTTTATATTTATAAATCAAATAGGCCATGACAAGAGATCTGAACATGCAGTACTTTCCCCTTAGGGGTTCTGACTTATTTCCTTTCTGTCTTCTTTAGTTTGAAATAAAGAATTTCAGATTTCATATACATGAGGGCATTTTAGATGTGCCTAGTGCAGCCCTCATACTGTTTTCATCTATTTCTAGTATTTTTAGAAGACTATTTCCAAGATACAGGTAAATAAGCAAAAAAAAGAAAGCTAATCTGCATGTAGAATACTAACAGTAATTTGCAAATTCAGTGTAGATTTATTGACATTTGACAGGTTTCTGCCTTCTGAACATGGACCCAGTCAAGGCTAGACAAATACAGAGTAAGAGTCAGCAGTCTAAGCCTTCCTTGATGTACCTTCTCTCCAATAACCTTCAAAATATCACAGGTAATATCAGGAAACTGATAGTGAAGTGTACTCTTGCAGAAGTGTTTGTACACTCTTGAAGAAAACACAAAATTCCTTCTGTGTTACTGCCTTGGAAATCAGAATATCCTTTTTCACCCTGCAACTTCTTCCTTAGGTACGTAAGATGGGGGGAAAATTAAAGAAATCCTTGCCTACTGCACAATAATTCATAATAGCACTATTTAAACTTTCCTGTCTTTCCATCCTGCCCCCTACCACTTACATGGGTGCAGACTAAATTCTCTGAAATGCCTGCTAAAAGGGGTAATTCAGCTTAAATCACTGCTTACTGAACTCAGAAAAACAAAAAGAGCAAACAATACATTTTTAAGACTCTCACCCTACAGAAGAAGAAGCAGATTTAAGAGGACTGACTTTCAGAGGGAAAGCTCAGTATTCCCTGAAATTTAGAAAGAGGAACTTGAAAACTAAGGAGTGAAGAGAAGCATCTGAAAACTAGCAGCCACTGGAAAAGCTGATGGGAATGTGCTCAGATACCTGTTGACTGGACTGAGAAGGCACAGATATAAAGCAATATTGCATATTTTCCCTTCTGAATCACTTTGTCAAATTAACTGTTAGGCTGCAGTCTTTCTTCTACCACTCCCTTTCAAGCAAAGTATTTGTCCCAATTAAGGCTTTAACCAAAATGATTCAGATGTTTCCAAGAGGAAGCTGAAGAATGCTATTCTTTTCTCCAGTTGAAAAGCTCATCACTTCAGAGTCACAGAACAGGATCTTGTCCTTGGGCCACAGACAGTGCTCTTTCAGAATGGTAAGGCTCAGGACACGTGCATGATAAAGGCAGCTGAAGGAACACAATCAGCTGAGCCAGGAGGACCAAGAGCCCTCCAAGGGATCTAAACCAAGCACGCAGTCCCTTGGATACCTTGAAGTAATCACTTTGCAGTGAGATTTTAATGGGCAGGTCAGGAGATCAGATTCAGGTTCTAGCTTTAGATGGGCTTCATCCCATCTCAGTAATTCTTACACAGCTTCACCAGGTTATTTAAGCAGGCACAGCTAAGAAAGAGTGAGAAGGAAGGGGAGAGATCTGAATTAGATGCAGCCTGTTTAATCAATTAGCTCAATATAACTGTATGCTTTTTTTTTTACTAAAAAAAGAAAAGAAATGCCTTCCAAAAGAAGAGGCCACTGGGACTAAAAGAGAGAATGCATATTAAAGCCCCAAGTTTGCTAACTGAGGAGTTGGCAGGACTCACATGCCCAGGGGAATCAATCCCTCATCAGACATGCAATCATCCACCCATCACACATGCATAGTATGCTGCTTTGGAGACTTATCATAACATACACAATGGCAGAAGCAGCCCAAAAGAAATGTATTTCTAGGGGAATCAAGAAAAAAACTGGCAAGAAGAGACCCTTTTTTAATGATGCCAAGTCAATATTACACTCAAAATAGCTTTTTCTCATTTCCAAAACAGTTGAAGCAACAAAAATAAATAACGTCACCCTCAAAGACGCAAACAAAAGCACAAAACATATTAATCACAAAAATGCAGAACCAGTGTCTCACTCCACTAAACAGGGCTCTCTTGTGTTCAGAGGAGGACAATGTAACTGGCAAATTGCTACACATCTCTTTCCCTTTTGACCGGCCAGCAACTCAGCTTACTGTTCTGGAGCAAATAAATTCACAAAGAATTTCTTAGTGGGGAAGAAGACAGAAATGTTGGTCAGCTTCTTTGGAGAGGATGCCAAACATGTGTGAGTCACAACAAAGACAGTGGCCCACTGAGAGCACTTACAGTTTCAATACAGAAGAGTTGTTTCATCAACCCTTAAAAGCCACCCCAGCTCAACAGACAGGATTAGATGTTGAATTACATCTTGTAAGGCCTCTACCCTGTCATTTCAGAAGGTAAATAAGCAGTGGATCACCCTTTGCATGTAAACTGTGCAAAAGGCCTTATCCACCTGAACAGACTCACCTGGAAATCACCTGTCGAGAGGGAAAGAGAACAGAAAACAAAAAAACCCCAACAGTATAAGAGGCAGACAAGATGCAGCCAGATAAGCCCAGGAAGATCCAGAATGATGGAAAAGACCAAACACAGGAAGTGAGGGGTCTGTTCTGGAGAGGGCTCACAGTTCAGTCCATAGCCATGCCTCTCCCTGAGAGGCAGAGTGGCTGGAATCAGCTACTCAGGACACTTAAAACCACTGTAATTCTCCATTTCCTTGTGCTGTGAAGTGCCTCTGAAATGTACACCACGTATTTGGGTTATGCTAAAAGTCAAGGGGCATGGCAGTGGGCTGGGACAGCAGCTGTGACGTTTGGGGTCAATGCAAGTCCTGGGGTCAGATCCTACAGAGGATAACAAGTCTCATGTGGGAAATGAGGTGGAGAAAACATCGGTCTGGCAGTCTCCTTCAGGAGCACTTTAGGGTCCAAAATTCACAACTCCCCAGCACCCACTGCAGGAAGAACTAAAAAAACCCCAGATGTAAATGGAGAGATGATAGCTGGCTCAGAAGAGCATGTCTCTTATCAGATATGCATTATAAATCTAACACAGCAGGCTAGAGAAGGAATCATTAATTTTTCAGTTCTCCAACCACAGATATCATGTTTAGCTCTATCCCACTAGTCTTTGTAATACAATGCAAGAAAAATTACTTGCAAAAGTAACTAGTCATTGTGGAATCACACACAAATAAAAGTTTAAAGACTACAATGTTACCATTAAATTTTTAAAGAGGGACAAAAAAGCTTTAGTATACGTATCTCTATATTCATACGTTCATGCAGTGTTCAAGGAACCAAACAGTCTTGCTGCATGATGGATGGCCCAAAATGACATTAGATGGAGTAGAAACTGGAGAATTAAGCACAGCTTCAGAAGCCCTCTCTGAAAGAATGATCTCCACTGAGTGCTGGGCTGGCAGGACTTCAGCCCTGGAGTTGGCACATTTGTGCCAAACTTCCCAAGCACCAGCACTTCAGTTGTACAGTGCCTCTCTGCCTCAGTTTAAGAAGTAAGCAGGGATTATAGCACTGATGACCTTATTCACAAGTTACACTACTGGAGACCAGAAGGGATGGAGACTTCCAAAGAAGAAGCATAGATCTGCCCCAGCAAAGTCTTCTCAACTCAAGCAGCGGAGAAAGCAAGCAGATGTTTTCCAACCTGTTTATTATCATCAGCCAGCCAAATTCAATGCCACATGTAAGACCTTGGATCTTATTATCATTGCAATCTATTTGTCAAATGCCATTTTCTAAAAATACACAAAGATGACACAACCAGAACCATTTCACTTCAAGGAACCAGCCCTTCCACTATTAAAAAAGACCTGTATCTGCCTGTCCTCCTCCATTGTCCCCCAGATTCTTGAGAGCACTGCTCATACAGACCGGCTTTGATTTCAAAATTAATAGATTATGGAAAATGAGGGAACATACTTAGCGGAGCTCTGCCAAGAGGGCTGAGGTGGTCCTTGCATTTTATTTTTGATACATAACTATCTGGACATAGATCACATAGAAGTTTTGCTTCACAACTAAAAGAAAATATCCCATTAATTCAATGGCCACACCTAGCAAGTCCTGTTATTTTAATCCTGCATTGTCTTTGAACTGAAAGTTCTGTAGCAGATATTAATTCAGCTACAGAATTCTTTGTTGCTGCAGATGCTACAACTTCCATTCATGATTTAGAAGTCACCTTAGCAGATTTGGTGGCTTAATATCTCCTTCTGTTTGACTTGTACTGGGTATCAGAAAGCAGCCATTTTATATGCTTCTTTTTACAGAATTCTCAAAATTCGGTCATTAAAAAAATCTAGTGCCTGTTGATGCTCTTACTGTTTTTGCCACAAAGACTCATTAGCCATTTACACGTAATGCACTATGGGCAGAGCCATCTTCGAAGAGAAAAGAAAGATGTGAGACTTATGCACCACACAACAGAGAAATGAGACAATAATTTAACAAATAAACCTAAAACAAAACAAGAATCTAGAGCCCTGCAGTTACTGGTCAAAGTCACAGGTCTGACCACATGAGGATGACCATACAGACATCCTCAAAACCCTGTTCCATCACTGGAATCTTGGAGGATAAGCCAAGTTAACAGTGTGGTTCCACAGGGAAGCTTGAGGTAGTGGCTCCTGAGCCCAGTGCCAGACACAAACCCCCATGGAGGGGGAGCTGCCCACCTACACAACTCATGGCTCCTGCTGCTTGGAGCCAGGAAACTACATCATCACATGCTGGGGCTTGGTAAAACACAGGAGGTGGTTCAGCAAGCTGCTGACACTAGACAAGGGTTAACCACAGCATTATTAGATCATAACACATCTGGAGAGTCTTATTGCTGGGACAAACATTAATCTTCAGAGAAAGCTAAATATGCAAAATGAGATCTCACTCATGAGAAAGAACTGAAAGGGAGGCTGTACACAATGAAAATAATCCTAAATAACTTTTGAAAAGTTAGGCTGAAAAGGGGGAGAGGAAGTATTTTTCCATAAGAAAATACCTGCCTCTCCTAGCCGACTGGGATCAGTGTAAGTGGAAAAATTTTAAGCTGAACTTTTCAATTTTGAAGCATTTCTGTGATGGACCCAAGTTTAAATTAAAATGATGCTTGTTTATAGAAATATCCAAGCTCTCCTTATTCCCAGAACTGTACTTAAATTGTGTTGATATAGATATTACATTACATTATTTCCCTGAAGACATGAATAAGAGCTAATGTAAATGCCAATTCAGTTTTAAGAATCCTGGGAGAGTAACGCTTTGTCTGGCTTTATTTATGAAGGCCCTTATATATTTAAGCAGTCTCAAGTTTGCTTTGTTGGGCTCCAACTTTAAAAGTAATTTGTTCATTTAAGAATATTCTGTGATTTGTTCAGTCTGAGTGTGTACCAAGGTTTTCTGGAGAGTAGTCATTCCATGGTCCACATGCACACTGGAAACAGCTGCTTTGGTGTTTGGATTTCAAATTCAAGAGAGACTTTTCCTGCACCTGGCTCCACTGTCTTTTGTTGCTGGATGATCTCAACACACAGCAGCAGAGCACAGGTATTTCGTAAGGATTTCACATTTGAAGTGCACAAATGTTGTGTTTACAATTTCACAGAGAACCATGGTAACCACTGCAATATCTAAATACTGTACAGTTTATTCCATAATATCCATCCTGAGAAAAACAAAGAATCAAGTACCCACTAATGTTTGCACAATACATTTTAGAGCGTAGAATTTTAGGCACTTTGGACAGCTTTGAAGAAAGTCTAGCTAAATTGCATTAGTAATTGCAAAAAAATAATCAATGAATAATTAAATCCTCTTTCTGGATACAGATTACTGGCTGAAGATTTATGTAGTAGACACTACACTGTGGTGTACTCATTGGAATTAATTTTTCCAATCACCAAGCAAGGATCCCTAAAATTGCTTCTCCACGGTAAAATAAGATCAAGGCTGAGTAGGTTTTTCCAATCTATGGTATTTTTTGCAAAAGAACAATATAGAATTTCCATTAAAAACTGCAGCATTTCTGTCTCAACCTCCATGCCTCTTCCTCTCAATTTCATTAGCTGCTCCCAGTGACAAATGATCAACTAATAGTAGCTCTGTAACAGTGCAGCCAAATTGGACATTACTCTTGGATTATAGAGAAATAAGTGTTGTATCTACTGGCTTGAATCAAAGGACAGTAAATCCGTGTTCCACTTCTGCACTGATTACACAAGTGTAGCTCGTGTAGCTTTTACAATACTTCTCCCCCACTCCAGTGAGCATCTCCTTCACGCTTTAAATTGGCTTACATCACTTTATTGCTGTATTCCAGACATCTTCCAATGCCAACTGAACAAAACTCATGGTTTCCCTTTGTTGGCCTTGAAGAATTTCCCTGTAGCTCATACACTAAGTAAGCACAGAAACTTTCCCCAGGTCATCTCTCACAGGTCCCACAGAGCTCCCCACACCGCAGGGTCCTACAGCTGATTTCGGGTGAGAAGTAGGTAACAGCAGAGTAAGTTGTTTACACAATAATGTTATGTGTATAATTAGCAACTATCCCAGGTAATGAACCTCAAAAATCAGATCTCCAAGGTCACCACATGTATTTATACCTCAATTTAAGTTTTGTGTTTTCAGCAGTAACACTTCTTAGTTGACATTACTAACAAACCAATTGAGCTTGAACAATCTCGTAGAGATTGTTTCTATTTATAAAAGGATACACATGTGGCATTCTTGGACAAACAAGGATAGTATTTAAATTAGCATCTTGAAAAGGACTTGAGACAAAAAAAAGAAAAATTGCTTGTACATTCTTGTACAAAGGCTGAGAGGCCCACCCTGATCTAATTGAGACACTCTCATTCCTATTTCCATATGACCTTAATCTCTGCTTGTTAAGAAAAATAGAAAGGAGGTTGCTGCTGGCATAAATCACACACTCTCTACAGCTGTAGCCCCTATACAGCAATAACTTCCACTACAGTAGCTCTTCTGCCTTTTTCAAACTGGATCTACAGTGAGCACTGAAATGCCACTGCAGTGGCTGCAGAAAGCTCTGCACCCAGAGCTGAACATGTGTAGCCATTTACTGCCTTTAACAAACATGATTCTGCTTTTTACTTTCTCAAACTATGGGAAGAAAAAAATATTCCGATTTATAATAAATACTAGGTTTTTTTCTAAAGGAATGAATTTTAATAGCTTTCAGAAATTTCCTGTATTGACAACTTTGCTGTTCCCCTTGGAAGCAAAGATCATAAAATCAGCTAGTTAAAAACAGTAAAATGGAGGCTTCCTAGAGCATTAAAAAAAAAAAACCAACAAAAAAAAAAAAACAAAAAAACCCCAAAACAAAGCTAAAACTTTTCACACTTCAGTTAAATATATTTTCCTGTTGAGAAAATCTTGCATGACAAGTTTGTCTGGATTCTATTTCCAAAAAATTTATAGCACGATGAAATTGCCATGGCCTAAGAGGACATTTCTTTGTCATAACAAATGTAAATATTTTTCAGAAGCTTACAGACATGACAACTGAGATGACTGAGGTCAACCAGGCAAGCGTTACCTCTTCTGGATTGCAGGTAGAGTGGACAGGAAAACCCTGCCATTAAAGATGCATTTAACATGGAAAATGTTAAAGTATCTCAGGTGGCCAAACTGCACTGCTTGAAATCAGTACATGACTGTGAAGTCAGTTTTAAAATTCACCTGAATAAACTGATGCACACTTTTTTTGCACACTCTTCTTCCCCTGTATAGTGTCACCTGCATGGCTGTCAGTGAAGCTGCTCCCTACCAGTTCCAGCAATTTCTCAGTTTGGCAAATGGAAAGCAAAAATATAAAAGAAAAATCAGAAATACATTAATATTCCAAGGAGCGAAAAATGGTGTGGAAAGAACGTTCAAGGAGGGTGGAATTTGCTCCTTTTCATAATTAGCATTACCACTATCAAATGGACCCCTAGCATGGCTAGAAACAGACACAGTGGGGGGGCTTTGTGCTCCAAAGTTTTCAGAATGCCAAGGATATCTGACCTGACCATCTGGTTAGGGTGGGGAGGTGGTGGATTTGTGGAGTGGCAGTGTTTCCATGAGCTTTCACACACCCCACAGCACACCTGGAACTTCTGGCATCACACAGCACAAGCAACTGCCACCAGAGCTCTCCCAAATCCACAAGCAGCCTTCAGCAAGTTATTAGGCAGAAGCCAAACTGTAAGAAGGATGTAAGACCACACTCTAAGGCAGAAGTCAAGCTGTCCAGATATCAAGATGAATATATATCAAGATAAAACGATCTAAGCTACAATTTTATCTTTATTTTCTTTGTTGTGCATCTCCTTCTTTGTTGTGCATCTCCTTCTCAGCATCTAGTTCCATTTCCTCTAGGCTGGTTTAAAACACACCTGTGTTACAGATGAAGCTCCATACCATCTGTAATATACATTTTATCATTTGTTCTAACTGAAATCAGAACACTGAACTGGCAGAAGTGAGTATCTGCACATCTGGAACTAAATACTTTAGGGGAGGAAGATGTCTTTGGATACAAATCAAATTCACTAAAGCAAAGATGATCTTCTATTAGCTTGACCTTTGCTAGTGACTAAACAAACCCAAGTCAAAACAGCAGACCATATTCTTCCCTTTTTGATCTGTGAACATATGCAAGTCATGGGAGGAAAAGATTTATCAGATAGTTCAAGAACTCCAGGTACACATTTTCATTAACTACCATCCAGGATGGTTACTCTAGTTTTGAACTTTAAGGTGCTATTACCTGATTATTTAAAGGCTGTTCCAGTGCAGGATCAGATAACTGCAGGAAGGAGGTAGTGCTTATGATTTAAGAGGTGAATGTATCATAAATGCATCTGAATTCATATATGTCCGACTACAGAAATGCTTAGTCTTTCTAGTTCATGAAATACAGTAACATGATATACAAATGGGGGGGAGCACAAAGGTTTCTTTAAATATTGAAGCCAAGCTTTCTTCCCTCTTAAGGTAAATCCAGCAGCCCTGCTATGGAACACAATCTACCAGCCAATCTTCCTCTCTCTGCCATCTAAACAGCACAGGTTTAGGCTATTTTTCCATTTTCTTTCCATTCCTACTGCGACTTCAGTTTCTCTTCTACACCAATTTATCACTCCTCAATTGTTTCCTGAAGGTTATTGGTATTAGACTCCCTGTGCCACAGACTGCATTAGAGTGCCAATTGCAGATGTCTGTGGTGTATATCTATGATTATCTCCCATTATGACTCTTAAGAACAAAGTTGTTCACATTTTCAGTACTGACTGAATGAGTTTTCACCTTATTTGTGCTTCCACCTCACCCAGAAAATTACCTATTTTATTATCCCATTTCAAAAGATAATATACAGCAGTGTTACTACCATTATATCAAAGATGTAGTGGCACCTAGACCTTTGTTATGAATTACATGTTTCTACTGTATTTCAAAGATGCTCAAGAGGCTGCATGCTACAGAAAATAGTCTGAAAATGGGTATTTTATCAGAAACTTCAGGCCTACAGTATTCAGTGAGAGAATGATGAGCTTTTTCCTCCTTACTAAATTGAGCCACAGTTTCCCCTTAAAACCATATGCTTTCAGCTGGCTGTGTAATCTCCAGACACAGGCATTGCAGCCGCAGAACTAACTCAGAAGTTCTCAGCACTAACACCTACAGTAAGTAGCCAATATAAGCAGGTGATGAGAACTATTAGCTCCAGAATAATTATGGAATCATTTAGGATGGAAAAGTCCTTTAGGTCACTGATTCCAACTCTTCACGTGTGATATTATACTTGCTGACAATTAAGCTAAATTCTCTGCTAATATTGAAGGTGCACAACCTAAAATAAGGTGGCAAGTTCTTGAAACTCAGGGTTTCAATGAATACAATTAGGTTTACATCACAGTGCTTGGTAGTCCAAGGCATAAGAGCCCAGACTTCACTGAAATAAATTAAATTGTTATCTCTAACAAAAAGCCTTATGAGAAATATGAAGAAATAATTATTTTGGTAGAAATAAGTTCAGGTTTGCTAGAACTGAATCACTGGATTTGTGCTATGTTAAGAAGAATTGGTTCTTCCTTCATTACACCATTTGATTTGCTCATATAAGTAAATTAACTTAATCATTCTACACAACATTATTGATACGTTCCTTCATAATGCTTAGAGTTAAAGCCTGTTTACTCTCCCACTGTGACAAATCAGACCACCTACTCAGACTGTATTTATTACTGAAGGAACACACATGGAGTGCTAAAAGCCTGTGATAATACAAGTGCAATATTTAGTTGCCTTTCCAGGCAATAATCTTGATAGCTAAATAGTTTAGTTCCCCTTCATAAAACCAGAAGAAGAATAGCAGCAATACAGTGAATCGTAAATGCTTAGCTGAGGAAAAAGAATAAAGGAGAATCTAAAATGGAATTTTCCTAAAGTATAACAGTACCACTGATGAGCACCACGATGAACTAATAGCGGACACCGTGTATTTCAAACACTTTTTATGTGCTGCTTTTTAGCAAAGATGTTTGGAAAAAAGTTAAAAATAAAGACCACATTTCTAAAAAGCTAACTCTGGCCTTCAAGTTCAAAGAGCTTTTCATCCAGCAGAAGACACTCATAACATGTGGCATGAGCCCACAAACGTTTCTAGGGAAAAAGCCAAGTCAGAGCCTCTGTTTTCATACATGTTACTCAGAAATGTTTCCAGTGCCCTAAAAAGCTTATTTTTTCTATTCAGTAAGTGGTTTAAAAACAGTTATTATTCAGCTTTTCCACATATATTATCTTTTATTCAATTCCACTGCGCTGAAGTTGCTCAAATCCCAGACATCCTGCTGAGGTGATCTGCACCCAAAATTTGATAGGAATCCCACCAATCTTCAGTTTCTTGTGTTTATACACGGGTTACTTCATTAAGAGACACAGCAGCCTTAGAGCTTAATGACACAAATAAGGAATTAATAAATACACACGTAAATCTGCATCTGATTAAGTTCTTGTGCTATGATAAGGAAGAATGGATTGTATCAAAAGCACTGCTTAAAACAATTTTAGGCCAGTGTTTCAACTGCTTTAGGACAGTGTTTCAGAGCTCTATCCAACATCAAACGAGTTGTGCAAATCAATAAACCTGAAAATTCAGGTCTATCTCAGCCTTTAATAACGTATCACAACAAAAAGATCTTCAGGAGACAAAACACTGCCTGTGGAAAAATATAAAAAAATGGAAATGCAGGAAAGGGGAAAAAACTCACTGCCACACAAAAGAAACTAATCTCATGCATATGGCTTGCTTTGATTCATAAACACATAAATAGATTTTACTAAAACTTCTCGGCATGAAAAACAACACCAATCCCATACAAATTCATCAGAGTATTTTTGAATGGACAGGACTTCAGATTCTGCCTGACAACAGTTGCTCAATTATGTGTTACTTTTATTACACACAAGACTTGGCAGCAGCAGAGAACGTATGTCTGGGACAATCCTCAAAAATTTACTAACACTTCAAGATCCACAGGCCAAGTTACAATATGGAGAGATCCTCAAAAGACTTCATTTTGCATGTAATTATTCACTGATAACAGAGGGAGCAGAGCAAAGTTTCAGATTCAGTAATAGATTAAAACTGATTGCTTCTTCCGTACAAATTATAAAACGAACATCTCAGTTGATGTCCTGCTGCCAAAAGGATGTTTCAACAACAACTGTGTTACCAGGAAAGTCTTACATCACTAAGCAATTTGTAGCTCTACACTGGAAGTATCATATGAAAACAAACATACAGCTTCCAAAACAGCCTTAGCATAAATCCATTTCTCAAGCAGCCGGAAAAATAAACGCTGGTATTAAGACCCCTTTTTTCTTACCATTTAATATTGACCACTCCAATGTCAACCAAGTTCATCACAAAAGCCAACTTCTGTCCTGTGTTTGCCTATGAGCACCAAACTATAATTAAATGCCCAAATGATGAATTATAGGCTGATACTTGTAGTAGCTCTTGAGTCTTGACCAGTTCTTGAAACAGTGTAATATCCTGAAAGGATTTACTCTTACTTCACATCAAATGCATTGAAAACAAGCAAGGAAAAATAAAGGCACATTAAGTCAAGAGCAAAACTCAGTGTCAAAATCTGTTCCGATTTAAGAAACTGTTAGACAAAACAACATTTACATTTTATTCTGAAATCCTACATTGAGATTACCATACCAGCGACGAGCATTTTGAAGCATCGAGAATCATATCACAGCCAAACCACGAAAGATAATGACACAGACACATACTCCCACTCTTATAGAGCCTTCTGCTTCCAACAGCTTCACTGAGCTCAGTTAAAAAATAGCAATGGCAAAACAAGGAAAACAGAGTTCCAAAATAAGTGCAACAATAAATCTTAATATGCAATAGCCATGTTTTCACCTTCCCAAAGGCAGCTTAGTCAAAGCTCCTTTCAGAGCACAGTTTTGTAGCATCTCTGCGAACACCGACACCTCTGCAGGGAGGCTGCCGCTGCCCGCACAGGAAGGGTTAGCGAGCTACAGAACTCGAGTGTATGGAGAGGGAGAGGAAACAGCCGAAGCACTACAGCACTCACATATTAATATAACTACCGGAGAGCTGCAAGCCGACAGCCACAGCTCTCTTCTGCATTTAAGGGAGAAGGGAATGAGAGAAGAGGAAACAGGGGAAAAGTTTCCTCGTCTTTCCGTCAAGCAAATGTAAATTTGTTCATTAGCTCCTCAATCTTTCAGGAACAGTTACATAAAGATATGTAAAATCAGTAATGCCTAGAAAAGGATTCCTTCCACTTCAAAAGGCTGTGCCGGATAAGCCCTGAGACACGCGAGAGATTGACGGGAGAGGCCAGCTCTCCCTCCTGAAGCTCAGAGACTCCGGCCAGCTGAGACACAGGCTGGATCCCCGCCTGTCGGCACCGGGGAGGCTGGGGCTGCATTTCCCTCCCGTACACCAGCCCTGCACAGACGGGCAGAGGGGCTGCGGGGCTCTGGCATCTCTGATGCACACAGCCGGCAGCTGCGGGAGGCTGATGGGGTTTTACGTGCCATGAAATGGTGGATCTGACTGTCAGGCACATTTTATGACAGGGAGAGATCGTGAGCCTCTGCAAACCAAAGCCGGGCAAGGATAGCAGGAGGCAGGCGGGGAACGGGACCAGCAGCGGCAGGGCCTGGAGGACTGTCAAGCCCAGCCGCCTCCCCCCGCCGGGCCGGGCGGCCCCAGCCCGGGCCCCCCCTCCGCCAGAGCGGTACTTACGTGAAAACAAAAAATAAAGTAGTCGAACCCACTAATAAGGCAGCTGCTGTGGAGACCGGGATGTATTTAGTAGGTTTAAACCTCTTTCCAGTGCTGCTGGGCATCCTGTAGTTTACACATCACTATGTAAATCCAACCCGAGAGGAGGGAGCCGGGAGGATGCGGGTCCCTCCGGCGCGGGGAGAGCGGGACCCGGGCGGCTGGGAGGGACGGGAGAGGGACGGGAGCAGCTGACCTCCAGCACAGGAAATCCCACCCACACCGCCCAGCCCACTCGGCTGATGTCAACCAGCCCCTTAAGGTAGCGCTGCGGGGAGATGGGAGTGGGGCGCGCAGGCAGCGCAGCCCCGCGGAAGGGCGGCCGGGCCGTCGCCGCTCGGGCCTCCCGCAGCAGGGCAGCCCCTGCGGACACAGATGTCTAGCTCTAGCCCTTCTACAGGAACCCCCGAAAAGAAAAATGGCAATGAAATGAGCTCCACAGGGCGCTGTGTGGGACGCTGAAGCTCCTGTAGCAGCTCCCTGTACAGCGGGGCTCTGGAGGGGGCTGCGGACACGGCACCGCCGCAGCAGCCCCGGAGCGCAGCGGGGTCCGCGCAGGGAGCGGCTCCGAGCGGGGCTCTGCAGGACACGAGCTGCACACGAATCCTGCCGTGCTAGCTCCAGGAATAAACCCTGCTTTTCATTCTGCTACACTCAGAGTCACAGTATTAAGGGAACTGCCGCACTCTGCCAAATTTAACTGATTCCAAGATCCATAACTGAGTGCAAACATAACTGAAATTACACTATAGTCTGTTCTTTTAAAAACTATCCATTAGCATCAGGAGGCAGACAGAAGAGGTAATTTAAGGTAACAACAGAAACCGAATCAGCTTTCCCAGGAGCAGTGTGTGAATGGCTCCTCTGTTCGCACTCGGGGGCACCCTGCAGCAGCTCGCCTCAGTCACAAGGAAAGCCTCCGACGGGAAGGGTTCAAGGCCGCTTGGAAGTTTAGAAATCAAGACCGGGAGCTGCATGCATCTTGCTCCCTCCCTCCTGCTTTCTTTCTCCGCTAATCCCCCTTTTTGCAGCTGCCAACATGCAGATAAAGTAACCCCTGCCTAACACAAAAGCCACATTTGCAGCATCTGCTGGGTGTTGTTAAAAGCAAGCTTGCCCTAGAAGCCATACACTGCAGTGCTGTTCTGAAAGGACATTCATCATTTCTCGTTTTAAGATACTTGATTAGTTCCACAGTCCTAGAAGTCTTAAGAACAGAACAAGTAAAACCCAACCAAAAATCTGTAAAGGTCCTCACCTTTGCAGTTTGCAAACTTCCCTTCCCCCCCTCACCACAAACTGAACAAAAAACAAATTTTGAGCATCAGCTTTAAGAAAAGCAAAGCCAGCAAGTTCCAGCCTTAGGACATATGGCTATGTGAAATCTCAGCTTTTGCTAACAACTGTCCTGCTTAAAAAAAAAAAAATCTTATCCAAAAGGGACTAAAGCCAGAAGGCAACTTAAAATGATCTCCAGACTTGGATGTTAAGGAATGGGAAGGACAACATCTACTGAAAGTTAGTTATTTTTGAATGCTTGGGGGATTTAATGTTTCCTATGCTTCACTACTCCTTGTCATGCCAGCTTATTAGAATTAATTACTCTCCAACCCCTTGTAAGTAATCAAAAGGTCAACAGTTTTACACAGAACCAGGCTCTGCATACTAAGCTGAAAGGCTTCAGGTGCACATGAGCATGTTAAATCAGATCAAAGGCACACCTGGGAAGCAAATCTCTCCATCACCATCACTTACCAGGTCTGATGTGTATTGCTGAGTGGTCTTCAAGAAGCCAGCTGGGTCCCTTTTCAACAAAACTGGGCTGGAAGATGCATTTCAGGAACACACCTAATGCTCTGGGCCACAAGTTAGTTTAGCATCACTTACTTGACAAAAGCAGAGACTTCATCACTTACATCAGTTTAATCATCTTCCTCCTTCCAATTCAAGCAACAGTCTGGGTGAAGAATTTTAAATGCAAACAGAACTCTTGACTAATTTTTCAGTGATATTTTTATTTTAATCTGGAAAATGTTATCCTAAGCAACATTATAGACTGTTTATGAAGTTTGGTCAGCATCCTGTAATGGATAGTATGAGAATTACTCATTTCTTAGGTATTGAAAAATAGTAAAGAAGTTATCTCCCAAGTGACAGTCATATCTGCATTTTTAGTATGGACCTGCAAGTTTCCTTTCTAGGTGAGCCACAGAAACATCCTGTCAAGTTTCTAGCATAAGCTGGTAAGCAATAGGTACAATTTCATTTTAAGATACATATCTGGAGTTTAAAGATTTATTTAAATTTTATTATTTTTAAAGATGAAGCCTTTCTGGGACAGTAACATTCCTTCATGTGAATAGAGGAGTTATTCTTGAGGAGACTATACCTCCTCTGCACCTCATTATTTTCAGTTGTATTTTCCCCTAAGGACTCTTTCCTCCCTAGAAAGTCTGCTTCTCGAAGACAGCTGTGCAAGGGGGGAGGATTCAGCATTTCTGCTCGTTCCAGCCTTCAGAATGGCTTTCCCTTCATCACTCTGACACACTGATGCTGACCCAGTCTCACTGTATCAGCCCCCACTTATTGAGCCAATCTTTCAAGCCATTCCTGTTCTGAAAAGAGGCTCTCAGCAGCAAGCAACTTCAGCTTTTTTTTTTTTAATATCCCAGTCATGCAACACTTCTCTAGAGGGAGTCTAAAGATAACTGAGTTATCAGGACAGGAAGAATTGTACCTTTCGTAGCAACAAGAAGAGGTGAGCCTCCAAACTGATCTCCAAGATCACCGTGGCAGCCTGGTTTGAGCTGCACAATCATCCTGTGGATCACAATACCTGTGCTGTGCAGTCATGCAGACCCAGCATTTCCAACAGACAGCTGAGACATTCCATTTTACAAGGCTACAGTGTTATGCTGAATTGGGCTTTGGGATTACTTTTTTTCTGGTGCACATTGGAGATTACCTATCAGAAAGCAGTAATTTTCTGTAATTTTGTGTCCAACAGTTCCCACAGTTCACCTCATTTCCTTCCCACTAACACTCCACTTCTCAAGAATGCCCTGTTTTCAAGCCAGAACAAAGCACTGCTGAGCAACAATCAATCTCATTATTACAAGCCAAGTATATTTAAAGCAGTCAGATGACTTTACCTGTCAAACACTAAGGGTGTCTGAGAAAGACTTGACTAAAGCAGAACAGGCATGTCTCAGAATTGCTCTCTTGGAACACCTTTATTTCAAGGACTGCAGTTTCTGGATTCACACTACCTTATGAGCATGCCAGAAGATTTTGGCAGCACTGAGGTAAACAGCAACGGCAGCATGAGTTAGGGAAAGATTTAATGACAAAGAACAAACACAGCTACAAAGAACAATCTAAAAATAATCTGGCAGAGCATGGCTAGTAATTGCATGTCTTCTTGCAAGATTTTACTCTGAGGTTTTACCCCAAAGGAGGAAGGGCCAACCACAGAAGTTGTGTGGGAGCCATATGGCAGAGTACCCCTCTCAGAGCTGGTAAAATGAAAGGAAACTCACAACAGAGCAAGAATCAAGAAAGCCTGAAAGCCATGCAATTTTCATATCAAGTCATGGCACTAATTTTAGCTGGAAATCTTAGTTACATGATTAAAAAAATTATTTTATTTTTCACACTTGAAAGTACTGAAAATGCTTGGAATATTTTATTGGTCACTTGCAAGTTAGCTCCTGGCTTGTATTTGCTATTGCCATTAAAGAGTGACCGCAGTAAATAATTATACTTTTCTTACTACAGCAAATGTAGTTGCCAGCCCTTGTAGTATTGGTGACTTGCAAACTGTTCAGGGTCACTGGGAGAACCCTCAAGGATCACCAATTTATTGTTTAGTAAAAGCTGGTTTTCCCCTCTAATTTACAGTGCTCAGAACAGAGACATCTGGATCATCTTCTGCTGCACATTGCTGCCAAAAAGTCCAAGCAAAAGCCAGACAGTTCCAGGTACAAGCCAGGCCTAGTAAGTTACCCACAGGAACTTTAATATGACAATTTTCATTTAGCTGTTCATTTCTTACCAGATAAATCAAGAAATTATTGCCTAATGACTTTTCAGTAGCCTTAACAGATATACCACAACATTTTCTAGATTATTCCAATAGATATTTTTCATGGGATGGCATTTGCTCAGAACAGAACCGGTGTACTTCCCAACAGCAGTGATGAGGCATGTCAAGTTTCATTTACTATGAGACTTTGGTAACTCTGCAGACTGATTCCTAAATGATCCCCACAAAAAACGACTTAGAACGAGGTAGACCTCCAGTTTTAAAGATTCACTAACCATCCTGTTTAAAACCATTAATTAAAGTGCAATTTTCCTCCTCTAGAATGAAATATCACTCTAACTGATGCTGCTGAAACCCTGCAAGTCAAGGTGTTCATAAACCAGCAAACAAGATGTTAAAACTGATAAGCACTATTTATATGAAGCAATGTTAACTTTAATTAGAATAGTTAGAATAGTCTTGAGAGATATCCTTCAAACATACAAAATATTCAGTCATTTTAATGTCTAATCCATCTTTGTTGATGGTTACAATAGCCATAATTGCTTTTATGGAAAAACATAAATGAACTTTAAACTGCTTGAAAAGAGGCCAGCCAGCACATGAATAGGCAAGAGCTCATGGCACAAGTAGCTTCTCTGTTAGGTCCTAAGTAAATTGCACATCTTGATACAACAGTTCATATCTACAATACAGTGAATCAGCTGATGGCAATTTGTAGAGTCAAGACTGATAAATGAGCTGGACTTTTCCAGCTTGAAAGCTGGAAACGTGTTTAGGACTGTAGAGCCAGTGAAACACTTGCAGCAGTCAGACACCTTCCACAAAAGAAGTTTGCTGTAGGTAACACCTGATCCAGATTTGTGCCAGCACCTTCTTTGTACTTAAAACATTCTATTGGTGTAACAGAAAATACACCCCACAAACATTACCTGTACCATTAATACTTTACAAAACCCCCACATTTCTACAAATGTAATTTATTTATTTATGGATCTGATGTAGGTTGCATTTTCACTAGGAGACTATAGCAAACTAGCTTGACAAGTCTTTCAAATATGAACAGGTCTTAAGTCAGTGGTTGGTGTCTAATGTGACTTAAGTGGACAAGAAATTCCATACTTAAATTTGCATATTATAAAAATACAATGGGCATAAATCTAATGCATAGCTGTAGATACTAACACTACTCAGCTCTTAAATATTAGGAAGATTTTTGCTCCTGTGCTTGTCAGTTTTCACAACCTCAAGATTTAGTTCCTCATTCCTACTTGTTCAAGCTCCTTACTTGAGAAGCACCTTGTTTTCACATGCACTTGAGTCTGAGAAATCACTTACATGTAGAATCCATTCTACAGCTGATTACTTCAAACTTTTCTTCATCAAGCAAACTAATTCTGGTCTGTTGCAGTTAAGTTTTCCTTAGCTCCTTACTCTGAAAATGATACATTGTCAAAGATTTAGTTACAGTTGGTAAAAATCTGGTAATTCCTCTTCTTTCTATTTCAAAGAGTAATTCTAGATAAATCTAGTTAGGAATACCTCTAAAATAGATCCTAAATAAACCATCATAAAATAAAATAAATTCCTTTATACACACCTCACTTCACTGAACTAGTGTAAGTTTACACATGACCTTGGCAATGTAAAAACACTTTGAAATTAGTTTGGCTAATCAAAATTAAGACATTGGCTTGCCATGGACACCTCAGAAAATACAGCTTGCTAGAAACAACCTGGAGCAGCCAGGACAGATGGGTGTCCTGGGAACAGGAGGGCATAAATAAAGACAGCAAAGGGAAGTTAACTGGAGAGGTTTAGGGTTGTTTAAATAACCACCCACTGTTTAAGGACTTGGCACTGAAAACGAACAATTTGTATAGATCAAAAACCAGTAGGGCAGTTTATAAAGCAATCTCCACCATTGTCTCCATTTCTACACAAATAGGTGCAATTTAATATTACTAAGGCGTCAAAATGAGTTTTCTGAACTCTGATTTGGAGTCTTTTCTTTAGAAAAAATTTTCTAGTAACATGAAGTTTTTCACTGAATTATGTGAAGGAATGCACTGAGATGGAGCAGCACAAGGCCCAGCATTGCTGAGGGAAGTTAGAGTTCAGCTCAAGTCATTGTGATCCACACCCAGCATCCACCAGAGGACACAACACTCACCAACAAAATCTAAACAACTACTCAGACTCCTATTTTTTTTCCCTTTACATACAACTACTCCTTAAGCAAGTTGCATCAAAATTAAGAATTTACAACATTCTCCTATCTGCATAGCGTTGAGAAGAATTTTAATTTTCTGAGTTTTTGGTATCCCTGAGAACTTGTGTTGGATACAAGCTACCTTATTATATAGGGAAAAAAATAAAAAAAAAAAAAAAAAAAAAAAAAAAAAAAATCGACATTTAGTGTTAAAACAGCAAATTGGGAATGTTTGCAATTTGTGAATGAGCGATTTAGTATCATTAATACAAACTTACTCCTGGAGAAAATAAACCCCAACAGATTGGTGTAGTCTTCAAAATAATTAACATGGGATCTAGAGAGAACTATTTTGAATTCATTTCTATAATAAGTAGACTTCTTTAAGACCTGAACTACCTGTTAAGAAGGTATTTTGATGCTTGTGAAAAGTTACCAATTTATAAGCTGAATTCATCACTCAGGAGTCCTCAGACATTCATCCATTCAGCATACACACACAAAACCATTAGTACCACCAAAGGCTGGCTCACTGAGCCTGGCTATACAGCATCTTTCCAAACCTGAAGCAAGCAGAAAATTTGTACAAACTGCAGATTTTAGCACCCAACAATGCTTTACTAACCCTATTGTATTTTCCTTCTTGATCAAACAGGGAATCAAACTTTTTAAAAATCTTCACTTGCCAGCCTACCTTACCTGTAGGAAAGTTTAATTAGAATGACTTGCACCAAAAAAAAAAAGGTCTTATTTCATCAAGATAATTTTAAAAAATACTTACTGCTTTTTAATGTGCAGAACAGCTAAAGCAACCAGAATATTGATTGACCATCTAAAATATTCTTCAGTCAAATGTTACCCATAGAAATGATTCTACTGTGTGGCCTCTCTTAACTTTGCTCTTTGAGACTGCAGACTGGCAAGGATGGTCACAATCCATGAACTGTAAACACAGATCAGTGAACCTGAACAGGAATGGAAATGTCTTGAAGTCATTTAAGGATGCTGAAGAGGGGAGGAGAGGGTAATAACATTGAGCAGGAGTCATCAATAACTAAGACAAATTAAGTCATTCAGGTGCTATACAATCTCTTCTATACAATGTTTGACAGTGAGATGCAACTCACCCATTTTGCTGCCTTCATCACTTTTCCCCTGCAGACTAAAAATGCATTCCCACTAAGAGTTCTCAAAACAAAAAGCAAATCCTTTAAATGAAAATTTAATTTTATTTTGAAATTTTAAAGTAATTTCTATCAATTTAGACACAGTTTGACATTATCAGATCATTTACAACGATTCATGGATAAAGATTTGGCTTTTACATTCAAATGTTAAATACTTCAAAATAGCTTTGTCTTGTTATTTCCAAACCAGAAACACTAAAGAGCATTTTGTTTTGCCTTTCAACCATCTTTGTTAATTAACAGACTTTTGATATCTGCTGTAGTTGAAGGGGAACGTGCAAAACACCAAAGGAATTATTTTGTTTGAATGAAGTGAGTACCTTAATTACAGTTCCAGATTTAAGATTCGTTCACTGTAGCATCAAAAGGCAGTGCTAAGAAAGACATGATTTTTTTTTAAATATATTTTCCTCAAGTACACTGCAGAACCTGACTGAGCTAAAAGCCTCTTTATGAAAACAAAAAGGTCTTGCTATCCCATGTTAACATCCTTCAGTCTTACAGTTTAGCAAGTTTTGTCCAGTTTTCATAATTATTTTGGAAGCTATTATAAAATTTCATCTCTATCCTAACACAATCCTTGTATTAGTGTTTAACAACAAAATCAATTTATCTATTAGACTTAATTCTGTTGATTTTATTGCTTACTATAGTTTATTTTCTTACTCTCTAGCACTAATTTGAATTGGATAAACTAAAAACACTTGCAGGGAAGAGATTTGATCAATTTGCCCATTCTGGCAAGGAGGGTGTCCCTCAAGCATGTGCACCATAATTAACTGTTCCAAAGTGAATTCCAGACTGCTGCTCCCCAAGAGGGTCAGCCTCCCTACCAACTATCTGAGAAGTCCAAAACTCCTCCAGTTTGAAAAACAAGGAGCTCCAAAGCCCTGGAAAAAAAAGCTTATACATTTTAGACTTACACATTCTTGAGACTACAACAATATGCTGGCAAGGGGAATCTCCTAAGAAGGTACTCAAACAGCTCAGATTCCTTTGCAACACCTCAGCAGAACAGGCTGCTGCTGCTGCCTTCAGTCAGCAAGCAGCACACCATGGAAGATCTGGGACAAGAGCAGGAACTCTCTGCTGCAATCAAGCCTTTGTACTATTAACAAATTTGGGGTGGGGGGGAAGCACAGATTTTGTTTTCTAAGA
Source organism: Lanius collurio (assembly GCA_020086605.1). Taxonomy (NCBI): domain Eukaryota; kingdom Metazoa; phylum Chordata; class Aves; order Passeriformes; family Laniidae; genus Lanius; species Lanius collurio. Next base: position 4,045,432 of record JACBWW010000031.1, on the reverse strand, counting down.
GGGAAATGCTTCTCATATCTGACATATTACATTTTGTCTCCCACCTTTATTTTCACTGTCTGATGGATCATCAACAGTGTGCCAGAAATGCTCTCACTGCCTGATTCCAGAAGTCTGCTGTGTTTCAAGAAGCACAGGCACATTCCCTGCTCAGGTACACACAGCAGCAGGTGTGAAAGGTCTGTTACATTACAGTTTAGAAGCCATACAAGAAACACAAATGCAATCCTAATCTTCCCTGCTGACAAAGTCTGTTAACCTACTTAATCCACATGAATGATATGTAGCTCAATTAAACATATGTATTCATAAGCCTTTACAGTATACAGAAAACTTAGTTCTGTCCCCTGATGCTATTTTCAAATTTGTTTTATTCACTCTTTTGGATGACTATAAATAAGTGTTTCCACTATGGAAAAGAAAGTTAGCACAGTACATTTTCATGACTGGGGAATGAATTTTTCTGAAGACACCTTCCAAAGGGCAAAAGCTTAGAAAAAACAATGTGAATGTTGAATTCAGTTCCATATAAAGTCCCTTGTAAAAATTAAAAAAAAACAAAAAAACCCAAAACAAAACAAAAAAAAAAAGGAAAAGAAAAAACAAAAAAGAAAAAACTGCAAGGCCCAGGATGATTTTATTGCTTTTCTTCAGTTTTTTCCTTGGTCTCTTTCTTCTCAGATTCTCTGCTCTCTTCCTTTACAGAAAGCTCTTCTAGTTTTTCAGCAACTTTATCAGCACTATCATTTTTGTCTGTGCCTGCTAAAAGATTGGTTAGGAAAAATGTTACATACAGGCAGTAATGGATTTCCCTTTTAGAAAGAGTAAAAACAGAGGGTGAGGGGGGTGGGAGAGGCAACTGGTATTGGACAAAAAGTAAGATATTCTTCACTGACCACTGGAGTGACTCATTCCATTTCTTTTCCTCTGGTAATTACTTCAGATGTCAGAATTCAAGAACTACCACTTATATACGTTAATCATTGCATGAGGGATTAATCACAGGGACTGAGCAGTGTGCAACATCTGGCCAGCTGTGCTGCTACCAATAAAATATCCAGACAAGTCCATAGCTTCTTGTCATCTTAACCAAAAAAAAGCAAAGTCAAGTTCCCCAGTTTGAAATTGGGGAATAGGAATTCTTAAGACTCAAAAACTCCAATCTAAGTATGTTGAAGTTGCCTGCAGACCACTGGTAGTCTGTTCTTAAGAAAGATGGAAATGTTTATTATATTTACGTGGTGAGATACTTTGTCACACAGGCAATTCTAAAGGGAGGTGCAATAATCTGTTAGACTTGTGAACAACTTCATATACATTAACAACTATAAAAACCATTAAATATTATACTTGCATGATTATACATTTGAAATTTGGGAAAGGGACCTGCAAGGAAGAAAGAACACTGCGGCTGCAGTTTTCACAGTTCATTTGTGTATTATAAGCCACAAATACTTCCTTGGTAGCCTTTCCAAAGCAGCAGTGTCCCAACAGCAACTGTAACAGCCTTCTACAGGAAAGAAGGCCATCGTCACTCCTGTGAGCTCTTACTCTCGCAGACAGAAAAGCACCTGAACTGAAGGCTGCAGTTCAGCACAGAGTGAGTCTGCTGGAACACAACACTCCAGGGTACTGCAACCACTCACACAGCTCAGAAATGTGGCACCGAGTTACACTGAGACTGCCTTACCTTTCTTTGCTTTCTTGCCTACTTCATTCCTGCATTCTTCAAATTTTGCCTTGAATTTCTGTGCATCTGTTCAGTAAAGATAAAATATTTTTTCATTACTTTTACTGCCTCACAACATTGAATACTTCTAACCTTGAAGAAAGATACCCCAGGAGAAGCTTTGTGTAAACAAAATTTGTAGGGATTTATGAAGTAATCTAGTAAATCACACAAGATACAAAATTCTCCAATCACATCTTTGTGCAAAAGCAATTTATCTTCTTCAGCAAGTTTACTAAAGCAGCTTATTTTGCAAAATACTCAAAATGTAATGCCAGCAGGAGCTGTTCTGTAGTTATTGCAACTCCCAGCTGTCTGTAGCCTAAAGGAATAGGAATACAACGTCAGAGACTGCTAATACAACTATATGTATGCAAAAGACTGAGACTAGTTTTGAGCTGCTATCCTTGCCAGCTATATTTCCACAACCTGAGCATAACTGGGCTCTTAGCATCAGCAAAGGAAGAGAATGCCTGTTTCACCAGTACAGCATTCAGACTCTGTACCCAAGGGCTATTCCTCACTGCAAGAGCCAACAATGCATAATCTGCATTATGTTCTGGTCTAAGCCACCACTCGATTCAACAACCATTCCAAGCAGCTGATCAAATTCCAGTAATGTTTCTACACAAGTAATACAAGCAACAAGAGACTGGGCAAGGAGCTTCCTGACAGCAGAATGACCAAGGTGGTACTACAGGCTGGTCTGGCTGACCACAGGAGGTCACTGTTGCCCCACAAGAATTCTGAAGGCACTTTGTAACTGGTCCAGGAAGTGTTTGTATCAATTCCTTTTCAAGTGTCTCAAACAGGAAAGACACCTGAAGGACAAACCTATGTCTCTTCACCTGTCATCTGCTTAGTCAGTACTGCAAAGGGCAAACAGGAGGAAAGGACTACTCCTTTAAGGCAGAACATTCAATAAGTGAACAGCCTCTACCAAAAGGAGGGAAAGACTTCTCAGAGACGAGCAAATAGTTACCCTTTAATTTCCTACTTGATCACGAAGCAAGCACTTAGCAGGGGGACCAGAGAGGTTTGTTTAGCTAAACAATATAACACTGGTGACTTAAGGCAAAGGAAAAAGATACACTAAGTTCTTTCCTGATGTAATCAAATCCATCAAGTTTTAAAATATACAACCACTTTATGATCCATCTAGTATGTAGGGAGAAAAGGACAAGCAGGGTAATATAACAGTTTACAATCAGTGTAAGTTCAGTGCCAGTCCACTCACTCTCTGCGTTTAGAAATCGGATTGCCAGAAGTTCAGGCTTGGGACTTTCATCTGCAAAGTCAGCATGTGTGTTCCAGACCCATGCCCTGTCGCTCCCAGCATTGGGCTTCAGCTCCATTAAGGGTGTGACTGAAAAGAAAGCATTAAAAGATGTACAGAGCACAATAGTAAATGTTTTCCACACCAGCCTCCATAAATCTCAGTGACAACGGGCTGCGATGGTTACGTAAAGCACTTGACACAGAATTTACTCTGGGATAAGTACAAGACAATGGTGCCCATATATATTTTTCCTTACACTGTCAAATAAAATGATGCAAGACCGTTACTGTGTGAGAGGATGCTGGATTCACTACTGTTGGGAAAAAGAGATGAATTCAACTTTTGTTTAAAACAGATGACTGTAATACCAAAAGATGCAATCACTGAGCACAGCGCTGAAGTACACGCAAATGATTTAGGAGGAAAAGGCATCCAGACAAACAACACTCATTCTTCTTTTGCGCACCAAAACTACAACCAAAATTAATTTTAAAAAGCACTATTCCTTCAATTAGTCATCAGGTTAATTCTCTCTTCCATCATTTTAAAACTGTCCTACAAGATATTACAGAATTCTGCAGTGCTGCAGAGTATACACAGTGCATTTTCAATCTGCTTATTCCCTTCCAGTAAATAAGGCCCTTTACCTCCAAGACACTAAAATTACCTCACCTGACTGACTGAAGAAGTTGAAATGTTACTTCCCACAGTAGCTTAAGAGTCTGTACATTACAGACATGCAAAGTATAAGCAGGGCTTTTTTTCTGGGTCCTGTCTCATTCAGAAGAAATCTGAAGAGTCTACTCCCTTCCCTGCATTTTTAAAATCTAGAGATCAAAATACATTTTGCTCCATTTAATGCTTTGCAAAAACAAAGAGTCCTTTCGTCTGACTGTGAGTCAGCATAAATTCAATAACCAAGTCTATATGGAGAGCAGCTTTTCCATAAAAAAAAAAAACCCTAAACACCTTTTGATGTGAGTACTACAAATTCATCGATTCTGTTTTGCATATGTCCAACATTTATTTCCCTAAACAAACGGTTTATTCCTGCTGGTTGGTGACTACACTGCTTTCATATTTGCCATTTCATTTACTAAACACCTGTATCCTCTGAACAGTTTGATTTCTGAAGGGATCTACCCAAGAAAACAAGCACTACTGAGCTGTGCATTAAGCTACTTCTTATTTCAAGTTATCTAAATGTAGTTTAACTCCACAGAACACTATGCACTCTTCATGTAAAAATCTGAGTATCACTAAAACAAGCCAAGTATCACCATATTAGTCTGCTTGTTGCAAATTGTGCTGACTTTCAAGTCTGTCTTGCTCTTTTCATGTTTTTTTATTCAAAGATGTTCCTTTTTTGAATGACTCAGCCCAATATAACATGTTCATTTCACAAGCACAGAAAGGTAGACTCAGATTAGCTTAGCACCTCAGTCTGTTTTCTGATAGTTAAGGGATCAGTTCTAGCAATTCAAACATTTAGCTCCAAGTAGTAAATTATTTCATCACGTTTTTTTCTCACTCTTTTACAAAAGCAAGCCAGCATACATTAAACTCTTATTCCAAACAGTATTAAGGCCTACATGTTCTCCACTCTATTAATTATTAAAATAAACCACACACACTGGAAGCAATCACATAATGCCTGTCTACCACAGCTAAATGTTAAAGTGACTTTAGCTAGTCTTAGAGCACTATCAGACTCTGAGGGAAAAAAGCTTCAGCTTCCTTCCATTAATAAAAATAACCCCTCATGGTTCTTGATACCTGAAACCTTGTATGAACAGTAGGAGACGACCATACTGAATTTCTACAATCTTATTTTTTCAAACAAGAATAAGTATAACAAAGGTATAACATACTGTAATGGTTTGCACAGATTTTTAGGGTTTTATCCCTCCTCATAAGGAGGCGAATTGTTCCCTTCTCCTTGTGTTTCAGGAGTTTCACATCACCAGTTCCTCGTTCTTTCCACTCAGGAAGGTCATTCTCAGATGCAAACCGGAAGAGCTTTGCTCGCCTTGGAGAACAAAAGATTTAATTAGCCTCCATGTATCAAAACATTTATTCAAACCACACCTGACAGAACAGCACAGTTCTTTTTAAAAGCCACACACAAGAAGAAAACAATTCCTTTTATAAGATTCCCTGTTCAACTTCAATATACACTGAAACTATATGATAAATTAAAATCTAGTAAGAAAACATTAGGAATTATGTAATAACTGTTCTAAAATTCTGGGCTCTCTAAGGGAATCATAAACATATTTGGTGTAGGCAATCTTTTAAATTCAGGTAGCTAATTAATAGGTTTTGCTAAAACCAGAGTTCACCATACTATGTGTTAGAAACTGACCATCACTTTAGTTATTACCAGAATCTGTATAAGGAGAACTCAAATCTCTCTTTCAGATGAGCAATACCATTTTGTGATTAAGTAAAAGCACAACTTTTTTAAACCTATTTAAAGCAAGCACATCAGGGATCAAATTCAAAATACTTAAGCCTTTAGGCTACATTTTTATTCAGGAAGATCAAGCTCTCCTGATCTGACAATAAGCATAATCCAAGGATGAACTATGTTGAAGACAACAGACAGGAACTGCCACAGATGCCCCAATACTGCACTGCAGCTGTTGCTTTTATTATTTCAGTACCTTGTACATCACCCTTTACCTAGGGATGTATGGCAGCAACACCATATACAACTCATTTCTTTCCTCCCAAGACACTTCTTTCATATTCTGTGATCACAATGTCAATAATTATTGCCTAAATTGTTGTTCTCTTCTATGTTAATAATGCTAAAGCCAGATTCATACTATCAGCTCCCTTCTATGGTTCCACACTTCATTTCCTTGGGGCATTATCAACCACTCCCCACTCAATCTCTGCCATCACAGTGCAGACCGAGCAAGTCAGATTACCCCTTCATACAGAGATTGCTACAAGTTATGCAGCTTCTTATAAACACTGTCAAGTTTAAGCCTAATGAACACTCAGCTAATGGAGAGAAATATTCTACTTACATCTTAAAGAGTTCTTCCTCATCCTCTTCCAGAGTTTTTATTTCTTGCTCTGGCAGGGAAACTATGGGCTCAAACTGAGGATCGTGGTTAGAATCATCTGCATTTTCAGTAGAAGTATCATGCTCCTCATGTGCTTCCTGAGGAGTAAAAAAAGAAAACACAAACTTGCTGTGTACTCAAACCCTGAAGTACTCATATCCGTGTTTAAAACATTTATGACTTTGCAGCAACTAGATCTTAGTAACTGAGATACCCTGTAATAGTAAAGAAATACCATTATACCTGAAAACAAAGGACTTTCGAGTCAACATACAGTTACACTAAGAAACAAAAAGGTGCTCATCCAGTGCTAGGTGTTTTAATCCTACAACTCATGTATTGTGGGGAGGCTTGGCCTTGGAGCAATAGCTCTTGGTTATGGAAAAATAATTTCTTCAACAATTCTTCCTATGCAATGTGTTTTATGCTACTAAAGCCCTACTATTTCTTTAGTGCCTAATGACCCATTGTTAATGGGAAAATTAGAAAAAAACCCCACACAACATCAAAGCAAGCACCTAACCCAGCTTAAGGGACACATTACATCATCCCAAGTTCATCATTCTGTTTTATGTATTAGAAATCACCCATAGTCAAAGATATTATGAGACAGAGCTGTAACACTCATGAAATAACGTAGGTTTCTTGCTTTAAGACTCCGCAAGGAACTTTAGGTTACAGGTACACGGCCAAAACAATATTTCCTATTTAAGTTCTTTAGGAATCTGTCAGAGCATGGTTTTTACTACATGACTAGTAGGTAAATGATAAACATCTCTAGTACTTCATACATATGGACTGCTAAGAAGCACTCAGCACACAAGCCTAGGAGGGAGATTCATATGCAAGTTTAACAAAGCCACAAAGCAGCTATCTCAGGTCAAGGGAACTGATTTGGCTTTGGGTTCTTTTGTTGTTGCTGGAGTAACAGAAAGGAAAAACAGTTTCTACATCGAAGACATTTAAATAATATTTTTACTTTACAAATTGAAGAGTCTGCTCTTACAGGACCTATTCTCAAAGTCCTTTACAGAGCAGGTACACACCATTTGTGCATAAAGCCACTGAAATAAAGCAATCTATTTTTACTAAATAGTAAGCAAAAAAAAAAAAAAAAAAACCAAAAAAACGGGGTGGAAGACAAATAGGTAAAAAACATTGCAAAATAAAATTTAGTTCTATTAACAACATCACACATGCTATCGCCAGTTTAATGTCCTCAGTGTTCCAACATGTAAACAAAAAGCAAGAAAGGCGTTACGTTACATCCGTTTCCGAAAAACAGGACAAGAAATATAAACTTTTATACGTTGTATCCTCCTGTGCAAGTAGCACATCCCGCCGGGTAACTCATCGTGCGTTCTGCGCCTGAGCAATTAATTACACAGACCATGAGAAATACACAATTCACAGCAGCCACATGCGAGAACGTGGATCCCGTTATCACGATACGATCCCGCCCTGCCGCGATATAAAGCACGTGGAGAACTGCTGTGGCACGAGGAGTCCGGCCAGCGGGCCGGGGAGGGGGGGAAAGAGGGAGGAGAAAAAGAAAGGAGGGAAACGGGGAGAAGGAGCATCCGAAAGATCCCGGGTTACTCGGGCTCCCTCATGGCGGGGGACGGCCGAGGTGGGTGCAGGGGCGGGCCCGAGGAGCCACACGTGCCCGGAGGGGCCGCAAACCCCCGGCTCCGTGGGCGCGGCCGCTCCGGCCTCCAGCAAGGCCCGGCGTCCGTTCCCCCCGCCCCGGGCCCTACCCGACCTCCGCTCCCCCCCGTCCGCCCCAGCGCCGCCTTTCGGGCCCCACCTGTTTCCGTTACTCTCCCGCCCCGGCCCTCGGTGCCGCCCCTGCCCCCCCGCCGTTCCCGGCCCGGCCGCCGGCCTGCGGCCGCCCCTCACCGCGGTGTCCGCCATGGGCCCGGTCGCCGCGCTCCGCTCGCCGCTTCCTGCCGCGCGCCCCGCCCGCCTTTACCTCATTCCCGCAGCCCGCGCCGCGCCGCCGCGAGGCACGATGGGAAACGCCCGCTCCCTCTCAGCCCCGCGTCGCGCCCCGCCTCCGGTGGGGGCAGAGCGCCGCCCGCCCTGGCCCCGTCACACAGGTCCCCCCACGGGCCCCCGGAGCCGCCCCGGTACCAGCCCTGCCACCGACCCGCGGTACCGACCACCGGCGCGGCCCCTCCTGCCCCCCCGAAGCTTTTTTATTGTCCCGTTTCCCAGGCTCTGTTCCCATCACCCCCCGCGCCATGGCGGAGACCGCCCGCGTCCCGGCTCAAGATGGCGCCCACGTGAGAGAAGGGGTGATGTGTGAGCTGCTGTTTTTCATGTGTTTAAGGACCGTAGGTGCTCCCGGGCACGAGCAGCGGCAGCGCTGAGGGGTAGCGCTTAGAAAACAGCCAGATCCTTCCTCTGCCGTCACTCTCCTCGCAGCGGCCCGTCCGGGAGGCTACGGCCCCGCCCCGGGAGCTGCGCGGGGTGGCTGAGGGGCTGGCGGGACTATGGCGGAGGAACGCGAGCGCTGCGATCTGGACCGCGAAACGGCTCCTGAGGCGAAGGCTGGAGATGGGGCTGAGCGGGACAGCCAGGCGGGGGAAGACCCCGCGGAGAGCCCCGACGTATACAGATACATTAAGGGAGACTTGTTCACCTCCGAGATCTATAAAGTAGAGATACAGAACCTGCCCAAATACATTGGGTTTAATGATGTGAAAAAGTTCCTTGCCAAGTACGGGCTCAACCCTCACAAGATAAAACTCTTCGGGAAGCAGACGTTCGCCTTCGTGACGTTCAAGAGCGAGGAGGAGCGGGACAAGGCCATGCGGGTGCTGCACGGCGCGCTCTGGAAGAGCCGTCACCTCAGCGTGCGCCTGGCCAAGCCCAAAGCCGACCCCATAGCCAAGAAAAGGAAGCAAGAAGAGGATTCGGAGCAGGGAGAGGCGAAGCGTCCGGCTCCCTCCGGAGAGGAGCCTCTGAGCAAGCGGATCGCGGATGTGGTGACCCCGCTGTGGAACGTGCCCTACGAGGAGCAGCTGGCCCAGAAGAAGCACGAGTGCGAGCAAGTGCTGCAGAAGCTGACAAAGTAATTCCTGTTTGTAACGTAATGTGTACGAGACTTGGCCTTATGATGGGATATAGCTAAATTCACACCAATTGACAAACCAAACCTCTAAACTGAAGTGAGTTAGAGGTAGGTCAAAACTCGGATCCCCAGTCAAAATAATTACAAGATTATCTGCGATGCTGCAGCCTAAAGGCTGTTCCGTCTCACGGAACTTGCTATTGGTGTTCTTGGTCACCTTCAAAAGATTGCTTAATGAAGGGGGATTGGTTTTAAAGTCTGTTGTTCCATGTTGTGCCCTTAAAAAATGGCATTGTCACATGGTGTAAGAGAGAATCAATCTGTAGAGGTGGCAAATTACTATTAGGATTTTCTCTTTTAACATCCCCTAAAAATTTTATGCCTGGTCTTTGGAGATCAAAGTATCACTTCTGTCTCTTGCCTTGGATAAAACTGGCATTCTTTGTCATGCATGGGTACATTGATAAATCCAGTACATAACCATTATTACTATATTTAACCCCTATTTTTTCAGGTTACAGCTCTTACAAAGTTGGAGAGGGTTTGCCTGTTAAAAATTTTTGGAAGAAACACTTCCATGTGATAATCTGATTCTTTTTTGTGCCCTATTCAAAAAATAAGTCTTGTGCAACTCTTGACCTCAATTTTTCTAAATGTATGCTTTACACTTTTTGTTTCTGGTTTGGGCAGGGAAATAGGAAATAACAACAGAGCTTTATTACCGTGGTTGTTCCTGCAGAAGCAGAAGTTTAATAAATTATGTTGCCCAGTGGAGGGAGTGAAAGCATCACCCTTACAGGTAATGTAATCTCAGATAAAGTGTGAAACAGGGTTAATGAGCTGAGGGTTATGTTCATTATTTGGTCTTGAGAAACGGTTGACAAATTGAGTATTCGGCTTCATCTTGTAATAAATTATGAATTTTAGATTTTGTTGCCTTTCATGTAAATACTGTGTGGAAATATTTACAGGAAGCAGAAAAGTTGATAACTGGATATTCTAACTTTAAAATGAATATGCTGTCCTTGCAAGCCTGTGTTGTAAGCTAACACATTCCTCAACAGAGGCAATATTTTGCTTTTTAAACAACAAGATTTACTAATACTTTTATATTACTACTGTTAGTTCACACACATCAAAATCCATGAGTATCTTCTATCTGAGCTAAATGTCCTGTGTCTATTTTCAAATGCATCTAACCACATGGGATTTGTTTCAGGAGAAACTTGGCATGTACAAATAAATGCTGTATAAATATCTTACATAACTTTATTTTAATCTAGACTGAATATCGCAACAAATGTGAATTCTTGATTGGGATTGGTGTAAATCAAGAAGACAAAACTGTGGGTTGTCGTCTTGGCAAATATAAGGGTGGTACATGTGCTGTAGTGGAGCCATTTGATACTACTCACATTCCTGCTATTGCCAAAAAAGTAGTAAAAGCTTTCCAAGACTACATAAGGTGAGCATAAGTAAAATGAGTTATCCATAAAGGTTTTGCTGTCTTAATCAAAAATATTTAGGAAAAAAAGTTTAATTGGTTCTGAGCTTTAAGATCTAAGATAAACCAATCTCAAATTTTAGCGATTCTTTGTTTCCATCTTATGCCTGGATCATGGGGTGTTTTTCCCTTGCTCCTGCTGAGATGGGGCAACAGGTGCCAGCTGAACACAGCTTTATTGCAAGCAGTGGGGAGTTTAAGACTACAGGAAAAAGTCTGTATTACTCAGAAGTTTCTTCCACTAACTGTTAGGAAGTACTTAGGAGAACACTTCTGAAAGGAGGAATTGAATAACCAAGGTCCATCGCTTCCTTGGATGAGGAGAAGAATCATTCTACAGCAAGGAATAAACCAAAAGTTGCATATTCAAGCAAGAGTACTTTTTTAGAAAAAGGGACACTTTCATTAAAGAGCAGTTAAATCCTCAGAAATGGAAACCTCAGAAGAATCATGAAGACGGAAGACTTGAACTTGGTATGAAGGAGAGAAGCTAATGAAAGTGTTCTGAAAAGTTGTGTCACTCTCTGAATGCAGTGAGAAGCTGCCTCTTGCCTCTCTGTGATTTTGCATGGGTTAGAATGGGTAAGAGGACTGTGGGAAGGAGGGACAGATTATTTTGCTTTAGGAGATACTATCCATCAGTCTTTCTTAGTTGAGATGTGGAAGTCATTCTTTTCCTGACAAATCAATGTACCCTCTGTTTGTGCTTAGCATTTTTTCCATCACTTCACAAAGTGACCTTCTTTTGATTCAATAAACTGTTTAATGTTACATAAAAAAATAATTCTCTGTATAAGTAACTGAGCTTCTGCAAATTACAGGTCAACTCCTTACTCTGTGTACAGCCCCGAAACCTATGAAGGTCACTGGAAGCAGCTCACGGTCCGGACCAGCCGCAACGGCCACATCATGGCAATTGCTTATTTCAATCCTCAGGTATTTCACTTGATATGTGATGTGCAGCCCAGACTCACAGCTTTAGAACTACTTGGATTTGATTTTGTGAATTGTGCATGCAAAAGACAAATAGAAGAATTACCTGGGGTTGTTTACCTTGCATCACCACTGATTCTATTTTGACTAATTCAATACATGGAAATGAACAAGGCATACACTAAATCCTATCTTGAAGTCACTAAAATGATTATTTTTCCTTTTTTCAAATGAACCTTTAGAAATTGAGTAAAGAAGAGCTAGCTGACCTGAAAATATCTCTGGCAAAATACTTCACAGAAGGGATGGGAAAGAGCAGTGGTGTTACTTCTCTGTACTTTGTGGAGGAAGGACAGAGGTGAGGGCATTGACTCTGGCGGATCTTGGTGGTGGCTGGGTTTTTGGTGTTTGTAAAAAAGCAGTAAGCACTTTCATAGCCTTGTTCTGTCTGCTTCATAGAAGTAGCAGAAGTATTACTAATTTGTTTGAAGTTACTCACCTTTTCCACAAGAGACTCCTGAAATTTCCCATTCTCTGGACAAAGGCAGCTAGAGTTTCAGTGGTTGAACCCACTGGCCATTGCTGGCTGTCAGGCTGTTAGCAGTGTTTATTGCAGTAGATGAATGTTTATTACTATCAAGTAACTTCTGCCTTTCTTCCCTATTTATGTGAATTTTTCAGTCTCCCCATCCTCCATAGAGCACAAGGCTCACACCATCTTCATCTAGAGATGGTGAAGGTCCTTGCACTCTGAGACATCAATGGCCAAGGAGTCTCTAAGAGCAGCTGATAAATGTTAAGGATTAGGATGTAGCACTACAATTTTATGATGACTACAGCTTTGGTAAAGATAGTAACAAACACAATTGTCTTCATTTTTGGTTTTGTCTCCCCATTCCTTCCCTGCCCCCAGGAAATCACCCAATCTAGAAGACTTGCCTTTGGAGCACGTGGCTGGTGACAAGTACATATATGAAGAACTCCTTGGCCTAAAATTTAGAATTTCTCCTCATGCATTTTTTCAAGTAAGGATGATGTGAAGCTGCTCATTTAACTGGATTTTCATGAAAGCTCTTGAGCTTGACTAATGCTGTGGAACAAGATGTTACTTACCTAGAGATTTAACACCTTTTATATATTTTAAGTATTATGTTTGGCTGTAAAAGCAGTGAATGACTCTAAGCTTGATGGGAGCACATTGAAGACAACTTTTTCTATTTACTAGTTCGTTATCATTTTCCTCCTGTTTCATGGCAGCCTTTTGTAACACTGAATGTGCAATAATACAGTTCAGGAGTCTCATATTACTAATTTTTGTTTGCTTTCCCAAAACTTATTTCTTCCCTTCCAACACTTTAAAATGTGTTTTTAACTTATAATGATTTGTTTTTTAGAAACAAGAAAACATGCTTTACTAAGACTCATTAAAACATATTTACTATTTATGAAGAAGTAGATCTATTGGAAACTTAATTTCCCAGGTGAACACACAAGCTGCAGAAGTTTTGTACACTGCCATTGGGGAGTGGGTACAACTGAGCCAAGAGAGCACTGTGCTGGACGTCTGTTGTGGGACAGGAACCATTGGGATTTCTTTAGCAAAGGTTGGCAATTTCTCTTCCCGGGTAGAAGCTACTTTTTACCTATTTTTAATTGTGGCTATAAGGAAAGAAATTATCTAATGTAAGTGAAATGCAACAGATTATATCTTAATGCAGCAGATTATATCTTAATTTTTAAAATTAATTTGTAATTGAACTGCCTGCAGCTGCTTTACCACATTATTATGAAAGCTCACCCTTGTGTTGAGCAGCCTAGGTGGGAGTCACAGTCCCTGTTAATTGCAGGTGCTATGAAAATTGGTTAAATTTACATATACATAGCACAGAGGGATCTTTTTCTTTTGATTCTACAGAGAGTGAAGAAGGTAATTGGAATTGAACTCTGCCAAGAAGCTGTGCAGGATGCCAAAGCAAATGCCGAGATTAATGGTGAGTGAAACTGAAATGCTAAGGCCTTTGTTAAGGAGGAGTTGTGCAGCCACTTGTTCTTTACCTTATCTAAGCAGCCTGGAATTACATGTTGTTGATAGTGATCTTGTCCAGTTTTAACACTTAATTGCTCTTGAAAACAAATACCTTGTTAACCTATGAGATCAATTTTCCAGTTGAACAGATTTTTTAAAATTTAAAACATTTATTTCAAGGTAAGAATGATATGAAACCACAACTACCCTCCCAAAGAAAATAGGAACATAAGCGGTGTTCGTGGGATATTGCTTTAGTCCAGATAATGGAAGATGCTCAAATTACTGTTGTTTAAATTACACTGATTTCAGGGTAGACTAAACAATTGTAGTTTCTGAGGCATCAGAACTTAATATCAAAGGTGAAGAACAGAAATCTGCTTTGACTAGACAAAGTACTCTGATAACATCTTCTCTTTTTCTTACAGAACTGAGTAATATTGAATTTTATTGTGGGAAGGCAGAGGATATTGTTCCTTCCCTAATTAATGTTTTAGCTCCTCAAAACCTGATCACGATTGTAGATCCACCGCGAGCAGGGCTGCGTAAGTTCATCAGTTAGGGTTTAAATCTGTTCTATTGATGGGTGTTGGGTGGGAAACTGAAGAAAACACCATTGGGATAAATTAAGTGGAGGCTTCAGATACAGCTTGAAGCAAAATTGCAGCAGTTTTGTTCATGCTGGAATATAACATGGCATTTTTCTGTGAGGCTCTTGCTGCACACAGAACCAGTAAACAGTTGTGGTTTTGATCATTTAGATTCCAAGGTAATTCTTGCCCTTAGAAGAGCTGAACATCTGAAGAAGCTCATCTATGTCTCCTGCAATCCCAGAGCTGCAATGAATAACTTTGTGGAGTGAGTGTTTCTTGTGTTGATTTACTAAATGTAGAAAGAAGATGTGTTCTTTGAGGAGGGGGGAGTGTTGCTGGATTTTTATTTGTAAGCCATGTTCCTTGAGGCTTACCTTGCACCAGCAGCAGCTGCGAGCTACTGCAGCTGGCTTGGAATGGAATTGCCCAATACACAAGTTATAACTGAAATATCAGAGGTAGTGAATAACCTGATCATGGACCTGAGGCTTGGGGAAGAAAAACCTCCCTGAGAACAGCAGTGCTGAGCAGTGTACTACAATATTAATACAGCTCTTTCTGCCTTTCTTTCCCTTTCCCATCAAGCCTGTGCCGGGCCCCTTCCAACAGAGTGAAAGGAGCCTCCTTCCGCCCCGTGCGAGCCATGGCTGTGGACCTGTTCCCTCAGACCAGGCACTGTGAGTTACTGATCTTCTTTGAGAGGGTGGAATACGCCAACGGCAGCTCTGCAGCAGCAGCAGCCGCCAGTGACATCACAGCAGCAGCCTGGGGCTCCGAGGGCATGGATGGGAGCAGCCCAGCAGCCAGGGAGGGGGGGAGCCAGGCAGCTGCTGCCCAGGGGGACACTGCAGTCCAAGAGCCAGGGTCACCTTAACTCCTGAGAGACTTTGCAGAAACTACTTTTGCTTATTAACTGCATCAGTAACATCACTTCTGTAGCATCCAGGTAATAAATCTCTGTACAACAGAGTTGTTGCAAGGTTTCCAGATTATTTCATCATACTGATTTGGATGAAATTCATTGTCATAGAAGCCCAGAAGGGGGGGTGTTGGAAGAGACTTTAAGGATCATCTTATAACCACCCCTCTGCCAGGGGCAGGGACACCTCCCACTCCCACCAGGTTGCTCAGAGCCCCATCGAACCTGCTCTTGACCACTTCCAGGGACAGGATATTACCTACAATTAGGCCAAATCCTGCTTTTCTCTTCCTGCCTAGATAAATACAGAGAGAGACACACCCAATTCTCAGAGCAGGTCATCTTGTTACAGGGACCTGGACCTGTCAGTATTTCATCCAACTCTGCTACCCTGTCAAAACTATGCTGCCCATTTTCAGTAAGCAGCAACCTTAAGCCTTCCATAAACTTTCACTAAGAAGTAACAAACTCAGTCTAATAAAAATGCTACACTTTCCACAGTTGGAGTCAGTCTTAGACTGTAGCATCACTGATAAGACAATAAAGGCTTTACGTTTCCTACACCACACTACTAAAGCTGAGGTGACTTTGCTTGAGCCAGGCAGGCCCTCACCACTGAAAACTGACAGCCAGAAATGAACTGTACAGACACCAACACCTTATGCTGCACTGCCAGTGCATTTACTGGGGGTGAAATCAAACCTGGCTGAGACTCCCACCCTTGCACAAGTTGGTCTCTAGTCAGGACTCACACTGCAGCCAGACACTCAGCAGCTATCATTTAATGGACTGTGATCCATGCTACAGAACACACAGCAACACTGGTAGAAGGAATGACCATCTTAAATCGCAACTTACTGAACATATTTCTAATATACATTTAATATGGCCTAACAATAACAACAAAACTCTGCTACAGCCCACAGTTGTGCTGGTACCCCACCTTTCCAGTGCCAACACCAGCACTTCGGGTTGTAACATTTCCAACCATGATACCGTTTAAGTAAAAATACAAATCCCAATTTTAAAAAAAGGAACAATTTCATTACAAGTGTTTAATCATGTAAACATTCAATTCCTCACAGAAAAAGTGATTCAGTATTTTCATAACCTGTGAGCCTGCACTGATCTAATTTCTCTTCAAAAATACCTGCAGGACTTGAGGAATAAGAGTTCCTTTCTCTAGATATGCTTAAGCTATCATAATACTGATCACACTGGCACATTTTATAATATCAAACTTTATTGCTCGAAACTAATTGTCTGAAAAATACACATGTAGTACTCAAAGACTGAACACAGAGGATTACAGGACTGTGCAGAAAAAAAGCAAGCAGAGGCTCAGTGAAAATGAGGCTTTATAGTTGTACCAATTCAGCACTGGCACCAAGCAACTGCACCCAACACAACTCAAACAGCAACCATTGTTACCTGCTGGGGCAATAAGGATGAACTTTGTTTTGTTTTTCCGCTTTCTCAGATACACTTTGAAATACTGTCATTGATAATTTTATTTGGTTAATAACAGCATGGCTTCTTGCACTTCACATTTCTTCCCACAGAAAGTTAGGAGGCTATCACTTCCTGAATTTCATTCCAGAACCAAAGTACAGTTTAGGGAATTAGTAAGATAATCATTATGCTTTTAAATACTTGGACATTACAAATATATTTGTATAAAGCCTAACAGCATCACAGGAGAATGGAAGTTTACATACAACAGTTAAGGTTATGCATAATAGTCTTTCCAAACTTCTGAGTACCCAACTAATTCATCAGTTTTGTCTAATAAATATGGTAAAAAAAGCTGATGACTGGTGTTTCAGTAGGTAGCATCTGACTAGTCACAGTAAGTTTTCCGTCAGTACCATGAAGATTTGAATGCACACAAATTTAATCCTTAAAGTCAATATACCACACTTTTGTCGAGAAGCACATCATATGCAAAGCAAAAACTGTCTAATCCCCGAAGGATGGAACAGTTCTTAAAAATACACTCCATCCCTATAAAAATACCCATCTTCCCCTGGATACAGAAGGGATAAATAACAAGTATCAGTGACAAAAGCAGCAGTTTTATGCATTCATACAATCAGATCTAAACCTTTACAGCCGATTACCTAGAAAACACACAAGAGTTACAAGACAAGTTTAGGATACATCTTGAATCACACTGTAAGTGTTCATGCAGAAGCTGAAGTTAATGCAATGATCTATCCTCTATCACAGCAGCTCGTGCTTATGTGCAAATGCAAGACTGTTACACTCCAAACAATAGTAAACATTAAAACACAAGAATACTTCACAATGACATAAACAGCAGTTACGTTGTTTGTTCCAGCAGTTATTGCGCTATTTTCTGGACATCTCTCCAGTTAAAGGCTGCAGCAAGGTCTAATACCATCTTTTTTTGTTTGTTTTCGTTTAGAATGCATAATATACGTTCTAGGCTTTGGTTCACAATGAAATCTCTGGATGTTTTAATTAAGGGCAATGGTCACCTTGTGATTCTGATAGTGGCAGACTGAGGTAATACAGCAATCCTCTTAAAATTATTGAAAACAAATTGGTAAGTGAGGCATCTATGGATATTCTGCAGGTGACCTGCAAATGCATTGACATTCTGATTTCAGAAAAATAAAAAGATATACAAGGGTGATTTGTCTTTTACAGTGCCATCCAAGTAAAGATTTTTCTGCTGAAAACACAAGCTGAAATAAAACCTATCTAAGAGTAATACATTTAGGCATAGAAGATAAAAGCCCTGTCTTTATGAAAACAAACAGAAAAGTCCCAATAAAAACAACTAAAAGAGACAAACAGTAATCACTGCTTGTCACTACTGCACCAATATTATATACCCTTCAAAAGATGGAGATTTATTAAAGCTATACAAAAAAAAGCAGAGGCAGTGTTTTTTTTTGTTTGTTTTTTTTGTTTTTTTTGTTTTTTTTTTAAGACAGGCCACTTCTTTAAATAATAGTTTATATACTGTCTTCCAACTACCCGTATCCTGTTGTAACAGGATTACAACTCATGGAACTAAAAAGCTAAATATAATAATAATAATAAAAACTAGGTGGATTCATATTTGCAGAGACCTCCAAGCATATCAGTTAAACATAGAAACAGGTAAGACTCCATGATTCCTCCTGTTTAACCTCAAACATTATATGCAATACATTAGAGAATATGTTAGAAATATAAATTAAAATCCACATATTTCCAAAGTAATGCGTAATGGTGAAAGGAGGTCTTACAATACTGATGCCAACATTTTAAATCCAGTAGGCACTAAATTCAATATACTGCAGCACTCTCTATGTAACATGGTAAATTAATAAACAAAACCACATCAAAATCAGAATAAAACCAAAACAAAGCCAAAAAAAACCCCTCAAGCCCCCAGATTCCTGTCAATACAAGTACTAGGAGCTGCAGCAGGTACAGAGAACTGACCTTTTATTCCCATGAGGAGCAGGAGGAGTGTAAAAATGGAGCAGTGCAGCTCCTGGATAAATCACTGCAGCCCTCCCACCAGCTTAGTTTTCACTCTTCTTAAAGACCAAACCAAAAAATGGTTCCAAGAGAAGACTTAACTGCAGTCACCCAGTGAATCCTGTCTGAAGGATGAAACCCACAAAGCAGTGCTTCCACACAGCCACACTATTTCTTCTGTGCTTGGCTTAATAAAGCCTCAGATGACACAGTGAGTACTGCCTGTTAGCCAGGATTGTATTTTAGAGTAGTTGCATATTTGTGATTTTCTTATTTATGAGTGTAACAGGTTATGGTCTCATTCTTCTTATTAATCTATGTCATATTCCAAATCTACATTCTAATTTTCATTGCAGAAGTTACACACTTTCTTTAAAAACTAAAAATGTAATTAAAAAAAAGTAAAATCAAAAACTTCTTAAAAAACCCTAAATTGCTGCAGTCAGACTTAAGGGTTGTGTTGATTTTTTTTTTCTAAATTCTTTGCTTTTATGGTGCAAATTAATTAAGACTTAAGTCAGATGCAATCTGACACCAAACAAATGAGAAATTGTTTTATTGCTGGGAAAAGGGAGTGGAAAGTCATTGGCAAAACATTTTCAGACTATCAACCATCATCAGCTGCATTTTGGCTCCAAGCTTTGAAAACAGCCTTTCAAATTACAGTTTTTATTTTAATCATATAAATGGGCCATATTTTCCCTGTTCAACTGATCTGTAAACTAATACAGGCTCTTTTCATTTAAAATAAACCCCAGTAATTTTGAATCTCCAACCTGTTACTCTTAACACTACCAGGTATTCTTGTTCTTTTCAAGTAATAACAAAATCTGCATCTCGTAATCTCAAATAACTAAGCCTGGCAGGAGACAAGAAACAAAACAAAAAGAAACAGCGTTACTGGCCTAATCCTATGGCATTAGAAACATTGCTCATCACTTTCCTGTATTTGTCACCAAAGTGTCTTATCAGTGCATATTATTATGTGCTGAAATGCAACAAAACTTTTCACAAAAATAGTTTTAGGCATGTTCATACAAGAAGATGTACATATATTTCTTTTATATATACATATATATGAATGTGTATATATATAATATCAGCCTCAACCTGTACATAGATATTCTGAATTTCATACTTAAAATACATCCATTTCAAACAACATGGATGGCTTTCCAGGAGAAAGTGCTTGATTGGTTTTATCCTGTGTGAACATGCCTGTCCTCTGTGCATTTGCCCCAGTAGAGATCTTTATGATCAATTCTTTAAACGTACATATCTCAGAGGTATCAAACAAGGAAAAAAAAAATCCAAAGAAAAAGAAACTAGGAAAAAGTAATATTGCCCTGATGATGCAAAAAGAACAATGCATAACTGAAGCAGCTTGGATTTTAAAAGTTATCTTGCATTCTGCAGCAAACAATTTTTAAATAATTGTTGAAAATCTAGTTCCTCCATTTGTGTTATTGCTCCCCACTTGCACATTTTCTCATTACACATCAACAGTACAGAGAGGTTCACTACCAGGTTGAGCTGATTCTACTATTGTCATCTTGGGTTTCTTTCGGGTTTCCTCCTAAAAAATACAAAACAACCCCCACCACACAGTCACAAAGAGAAGACAATCCTAAACCAGTTAAAATTGTGAACAATTTTAGCCAAACTTGTATGAATTATTGCAAGAGGCTAACTAGGGCTAGTGTTAAAAATAAATGTACAGAAGTAGGTACAATCAAGTTATAAGCCAGTTTAAAACAGAGGATAAAAATCTCCCCAGAAATAGATCCTAATCAAATTCTGAAGAGCTCTCTCTACTTAAAATACTGTGTAAAATAAGCAAAAAAAAAAAAAAAAAAAAAAATCTGATCACTGGTACAGCTGACCCACGACATTCATGCTGTTTGTAAATACATAAAAACATATACTCACTCTTTCCTGTGCCAGTTTTTTCATTTCTTCCTGTAACTTATTCAGGATGTGCAGATTTGGCTTGTTCTTTTTGGCATACTGCTGAAGTTCTATCACACTTCTATCAGAGGTTTCCTATTCAATAGAATTATAAGCAACAACTGATCAACTTTATGAAAAAGAAATTAATGTACATGAAGCAAAGTTTAGTCTGTAGTATTTCTGCAGTTTAGTCTGTAGTTAACTGTACTTCCTTAAGTAGGAACATCTACTTCCATGAGTTAAATAGGTTCTTTAGTTTTGACCTGGAAGATGCAAGATTAACACAATTATTACTGTAAATGAAATCCAGGCACCTTAAAGTTTTGTTGTAACTAAATTTACAAATCCAGCAAAATCCAAAAGCAAAACTCCAGTCACAGAGTAGGTTATACTCAAACAAAAGCATGCTCACCTGTTTAACCAGCTTGCTATTCTCTCTGCCATACATTCGCAAGAGAGAGCCCCAGTTTTTCACATGTGGATGCAGTAGCTGAAGGATTTTCTGAGAAGCCAATTGCTTCCCCACTCTTTTATTTTTGCCTGTAAGAATAGCCATGGAAGTGTGTTAATACCAGCACATTGTCTAATGAGACAGCCACAAACATTCACTTGTGTTAGTCATAACTGAGATACCAGAGCAGGATAAGCGTGTAACAGGCTTGGGGGCTGAACAAGCACCCTCAGAACAGACAGCAAAGGAGAACAGGAAGAGAGAGACAACACTCAGAGGTCACACCAATTATTGTACTTACACCAGCCTCGCACTGTGTGCTTGCCACAAGTCATGACATATTCACTCTTCTGATTTTTCCCAGGAATCACTTCAAACTTTATGGATGTATCACCCATTCCGTGGTTTCTTAAGCACAAACACAATCAAGGTCACATGTTAAGCAGAACTACAAACAAGTGAAGTGGATGCAGTTATCTTGGAGAGTCATTGCAATGAAATTAGATATATTAATAATAAATGTCAATACATTAATTAACAAAGAGATTTTTTTAGATCAGTAATTTGAGTCAAATGAAAAAGCATCTCTGTATGAAAGAAAACAAAATACATTTGTCCAGAAACTACATCCCAATCTCCAGAGGCATGAAGAGTGAATGTGAATTAAAGAGGACTCAGCATCTACCAGGTCAGCCCCCACCACGCCTCTCCCAGGCCCAGGGAGCAGAGAAGCTCAGGCAGGGTCGCTGACAAACACCAGCAGCAAGCCAACAGCGTGTCCTGAGCCAACACCTCACACCACACAGGGTCCTCATGCTCAGCCTCACCTTTTAAGGCACTCATGGAGAATCTGATATGGAGACAGGAGTCCAGCTTTACTGGTGAGTTCATATACCCGTGAGTCCTCAATACTGATATGGTTGAAATACTGCAAAGGAATTGAAAAGTGTTATTGTGCTTTGAGCAAAGAAAACCCTAATAATGTCCTTAACCCTAATTTCTCCTTTGCTACACTCAAAAAATTCTGTTGCTCTGTGCTTAATACTTTAAAAAGTGTTTTAAAATCCATAATAGATGAAAAGCAACATTATTAAAACTGTCACATCTAATCATACATTTGCAGATAAAAATTTTAACTCCAATCTTACATTATTCAATAAGCACATAAAAACAACAATCTTCTAAATTCTTTATCATCATTTCTCCCTTCAGGACAAGGTTATTTTATTTATCTAATTATGAAACTCTCTTTATCAAAATGCTGTGGTTTAATGAAAGAAAACTGAACATCTCTTGACACATTTGGTATTTTATTTTTAAAAGAATGGAAAAAATTGTCTGCATTTCCTTCATGACCATTTCAGTAGTGCATGGCATACAATACAGTTCTATGTTAAAGCAAGGTTACAAACAACTCATTCTGTATATTACTTCATTTTAGAAAACATTCCTTTCAGGCTGATCACTGATTTTTCCTTTACTCCTTACTGATGGTATCACTGATCAATGAGCTATTTAATTCTCCCAGTACCTGAGAATATACCACAACTCTCCTCTTAAAGAAATTTTTCCTTTGATTTACTCAAGTGTCACTGCCTAAACTATGAGAGTTCACTATGTGGTAATAAAAACATCTCAGAAGCCTGAGCACTTTTACTTCTTACACAAAACCGAACAGCATCTAGCTCTGAACCTTTTCTGGTATCAGCCAGAAGATTCTGGAAGGTAGGGCAGTACAGGCAGTCTGGTACCTTGCAACATCCTTCAGTAAGTGACCTGGTATGTCAATAAAGACACAAGTTCTCTGAACCAGACCAAATTTACTGATCTATTCCAACAGAAAAAAAAAGTCTTTTCTTTGTTTTACGTCTTGCTCTAAATTAAGGACTTTGTATTTCCATTTGACTGAGAAAACAATCTTACTAATTTTAAGTAACATTTCTGATATTAAATGTGCAATGTTTTAAAAACAAACTCAAATGACACCAGCCAGGAAGCATGAGCTCAGTACCTCAAGTTCTTGACTGTCTTTGGGCTTCTCCTCAGAGGTCTGTTTAACAAAGTCAGGAATAAGGATTTCCAGTGTAGCTCGAGCTGCAGAAAGCGATTAAACATCTTGATTAGGTTTAAAATAAACAAAAATACCTTCTCTAGAAATTGACAGATATTTATTTTCTTCTGGTAAGAAAAGTATTCACTTACACTTTCCAAGGGAAAAAAAGTTCTACTTGTTCAACCTGATAATTGAAGTCTCTTAACTAATTAAAATAAGAAGAAACTACTTGTTACAAGTGCCTACACAAGGAAAAATATTCCAGTCTCATTTTAGAAGTGATATAGAGCCTTAAAGACCTAAAAATAAAGAGTTGTTATCACTCCCTAGTTCTTACAGCCAAACCCTTGTACTGTATCACTATGGCCCCAGAACCCCAGAATGGTACAAGATGCAAACAGATCAACAATTCAGCAGCTGGTACTGAGAAAGAAAAAAACATTACCAGCTTTATTCTTGGCAAGTTTTTTGCTGCTGGCAGTTCCTGCCCCATAAGTTACTCCATCAATAATCACTGAGGCTCCAAAAGGTTCACTTGGGTTCTCTGGAAATGGAGGAAAAAAAGAAAGCTTTTCAGAACTCCCAATGTATATGAAATATCACCACTATCAAGGTTCATTTTCTTCATTTCAACTTGAAGAGGAATGAAAATGGTTTATTCTTCATGAAGACTGAAACATTGTTTTACTAACAGACTTACCACCATACACATCATTCTCCCAAATAAAGAACTTACAGATTTTAAGAGATCACAGGTAAGCGGCCAGAATTCAAATATTAATTCCAGAGTTTTTGCATCATGGTGTGTACACAAGAGCTACACATTTTGATACTGGAAATTCAGTTGTATTATGTGATGCATACACAGGAATAGCATACCCTCTAAAAAAAACCCCAAACAGCAAAAGCAAGAATTAATGGAACATATATTGTATCACTTATAGAAAGAAAACACCAAAAGTAACTTGACTCCAGTTATATCTTCCATATATGCAATATTTTTTAATTCTTGATTAAGCATCAAAACCAGGATTTAGTTGTTGAAGAAAACAGACTTACCACATTCAAAGAAATTGTAAACAGGGCGAACCTTTAGGACTCGTTGCATATATTCATGCAAGATGCAAACTTCAGACTTCCCATTGGGATTAATGACAAACTCTGCAAAAATTACAGAAAGAAGGGAAGAAGCTAATTAGTTCCAGTCTTTGAAAGATCATTTCTGTTACAAATAAATCAACAGTAGGCAACACTCCGCAGCAAAAAGAGCTGAAGGTAGTCATTACTTACCAGGACTGTAACCTTAAATAAAAATATTTTTGTTTAGAAATTGGTCTTTATAACAGGAAGTATATTCTGACAGTATTTTTTTTTTTACTACGTAATATATGATGGGTCAAAGAACACAGAATAATGGATCAGGAATAAAGTAGACTTATTACAGGACTTTTTTTTATTTTCAGTCAAGCTTAGAAGTGCAAGTAGTTTTCAATAAAGACTATTTGAACTCCAGGTAGATCAGCTAACCTTTCTTTATGGGTGCATCCTGCACAGACAGGGTGATGAGTTTCTGGTTGGCAGGCAGGATGGGCCGCTCAGACTCCGCCTGCTTGCGCTTCATCTCCCGGTTGAACTGGCGGCGCTCGGCCCAGGTCCGGAATTTCTTTACAGTCACTTGTTCGAAGTCAAAACGCTTTTCAAGATAGCGCCTAAAATCTTCCAGATCTGAGGAACACAATCAAGTTACTCTCTCTACCACTGAATAAGCATTAAGTTCTCAATCTCCACTGTTTTAAACATGCTATAATTATTTTCTTGGCCTAGGTGCAAAAGGTTCAGATGTTGTTTTGGACTAACAGAAGTAATTATAAGTTTTCTCACTATAAGATCAAATGCAAAACGTTTGTGCAAACCAGAAAACAAAATTAAAATCCACCATTTTGTTCTGCCACTTGATGATTTTACTAATCCCTAACCAGCATTAATACCCAACGCAATTTGCAACAAAAGACCAATAATTGTTCTGCTCCAACATCTAACCACCTTCCCTTTACCTGAAGCAAGGTACATAGTGAGTACAGTAGTTATGCTTTCAGCCTCAGCTCCCTGAAGCCAACTGTTGCTGCCTATTTATTATGCAGTGTACCATGAAACACTGTACAGTGATGCTCCATGAACTCCTTGAGTATCTGCAGCATCTATGCAGAATTTAACACATTAAATTCACCTACAGAGTACTAAAAGATTGCCCCTTGTAGTACAGCTGCTTCTCCTTTATAGGATATTCTGCAGATATAATCAGCAAAAATAAAGAGTAGCATCCACAGATGTAAACAAACAAAAGCAAGCTGCTGGTATTGCTTCCTTCCACAAGGAATTCCAAATGCAAGTCACGCTTATACTTGATCACTCAGTATCTTTTTCAGTAATACAGAACAGATCCTATTTAAAGAGAGAGATAGACAGGTGAACTTCATGTAAAAAAATAAGTGCTTACTGACTTTAATTTTGCTGCTACATATTGATGATTTGAGGTATTTTTTACATCTTTTGGCATGGTTTTTGGACTGGACAAGACATATGTAATGACAACAAGTTTTATGTCTGAGCACTACAAAGATAAATGTAGCCTATGATCCATACCAATATTCTGAGCAGCAGAAATATACATGGATAGGACTCTCAGGTATGCAGATGTGGTAAGTGACACATGAGCTTCTTCTCAAAGTTCCTCTCTGTTGAGTGGTGATTTTGGCATGATGTCCCTAGACAACTTTTTGTGTAAAGGCTATCAGATTCGCATAAATAAAATAATGAATCATATCACCCCTTTGTAGGAGTGCAATTTTATTTGCACGACTTGGTCTGCTAGACTTGGGGAAATACAGAAATACAGTTTAACTACATCATTGATCTCAAGAGATCAGCCTGAAAATAGATGCAACTCAGCCAATACAGAGAGTGCATAGAAAAGCCTATTGGCAGAAGTCACACAAACACAACTGACAACAGCAAATGTACACACTGACATAACTGATTCTTAAATTGAGATAAAGTCTACAGGACTAAACTACCAAAATGTTCATATTTTTCAGTAAAACTTTTCCATGTGGACTCTCAGAGCTTCAGGCAAGATGACAATTCAGTAGCCAAGTCTGGAATAAAACTTCCCAAATGCCATTACCCAATTCAAGTCAAGAAAAGACTTCACTTCCCATACATACCTACAGATTCATCTTTACATACTTCAACTTTGGCCTTAACTTGTCCCAAAGCTCCTTGTGCTGCATCTCCCCCAGAGGGGTCTTTGTCATCTAAAGGCCCAGAATCAGCAGCAGTGGAATCTGGTTCTTCTGTTTGGCAGTCCAGTTCTGAGGATTTGTCTAGGTGCTTTACAGGTGAGACTTCCCCATTTGGGGTTATGTCATTGTTTTGTTCCCTTTCCTCATTTTCCTTCATTTTTTTGTAATGAAAGCAGGGAATGCTACTAAGGGGAGGATCATGTTTCTGCAAATATAAAATAACACAGGTTTCAGAATCTCAAGGTCACCAAAAACGAAACTCAAACCCAAAAGATGCAACCACGATGGAAGCTACTTTTAGTCAGTCTAGACTCAAGCTCCTCTTTGGTCAGCAAAGTCATTCTACTCAAGAGCTGAGCAGGGCCACTCCTGTGGGATCCTCACACTGTGTTAACACTGACACAAACCCACTGGTTTAGATGCAGACTACAGTTTGTTCAGCTATATGCAAACACTACATGCTTTCATAAAATCCATTAAGCTTTCCTGGGGCATAAGCCCATGGCATTAAATCCAATTTCTTCAGATTCCTTGGGTTGATAAATGTCATATCCTTACTTCTGCAAATGTGGACCACAAGCCACAGCTCAGAGTAGTTTATGTTTACAAATAAATGACCCCTATATACATTTCATGGTGCAATGAACCCTTGATTTTGCAGCCATAGTAGAAAAGTGAAAGCATCAAACAAGATCATCTCAGTCACTTTAACTGCCCAAACAGGAAAAAAAAGCACCTAAGAAAATTTTGTCAGATTTTCAGAAACAAAATAGTATTTTTCAAGAATCTCAATTCTAATACTGTATAGAAGCCTGCCAAAGTAGAAAAATATCCAACTGCTTGCAGGAACAGATCTAATTTTTTTAAATTTTAGTTAGTATTTAAGTAATTGACAGCTCTCACCCTTATGCTTCCTGTTCCCAAAAAATAAGGTCTAGACCAGGTAACAACTCTAGATTCTCTGTGCAGATATACAGGAATGCCCGAGTTATGGAATGTCATGATCCATCCATCTGGCAAAGGTTCTGTAGGAGGGCGGCCACGACCTTTAAAGCAAATAATGGCTTTAAACTTGGATAGACTGCTTAGAAGAACAGAAATAAAAGCCAGATTTTTATTTATTGTTTTTTCTGTCCCAAAGAATAAAATGGCACTGAAACAAGATTAAAAATGTTTTGTAGAGAGATGTTGTTTAATAACAAGGTATATGCTTCTAACCCAGACTAAATCCTGCAAAATTACAGATTCTATGACGTTCTCAACTAAAGGCAATTGTAGCAGTAGTTTCTATACAGGCTGATGTGTTTGTTTCATCACTGAATTCTATTTTTTTTAGTCTTTTTGTACTTCTCACAAGCACCAGTATTTACTGGAAACACCATGCTTGCTTCAGAAACAACTTCATTTTCCATTAAAAATTTTTCACTTGACATTCAGGAATAAATTTGCATTGAGACACCACCAGATTCACAGACCCAAGCAGCCAGAAAAGAGCTTCTCTCTAAGACAAGGTCCCAAGTCTCTGAATTACAAATCAGAGACCATTCATCTTTGCCAGGAAGCCTTCAGCAATCTCTGTTACTATACAGTTTTGGAGCAAAAAGTTATTTGATTTTTTATTTCAGAATATAGTGAAACTGTAAAATACTCCTCTAGTATATGTTTAAATTTTAATTCTAATTCAGAATATTTTCAGTTTCATTCTTCTGGATGGGTTCGTGTTCTCAGCTCCTCTTTATTAGTAGTTTCTAACATCAACACAATGAAATTGGAGAAACATAAGCCACTGACTTCTCTATGTTTTTTTTAACCTAGATTGCATGCATAGAGACCTCACATGCAGCAATTTCAACAGCAGAAGTTATGTAACTGAAGCAGGAAAAAGGTCAGAATGAGACAAAAACCCCAGGTCACCCTTGTTCACCTCCCCACCACTAACACTCTTCCATTATTTTTCACAATCACAAAAATACACTAAAATATATTCTTATTACATACAACAGATCAAAAGCAAAAATCAACTTCACTGTTTAAGAATGTGAAAAATCATATTCCACAGTAAGAAGCCTCCCAACACTAAAATTCTCCAACACATTAACAATTTCACACAAATTGCTATCTCACACTTTGCTTGTTCATATATTTTTGTCCTACAGACACAAGCCACACACAGTATCTATAGTTATTAAATGCAGATTAACTTACTCTTCAGTACAGTTTTAATTTTGGTCATCATTGGCTGCACACTTGTCTCTCCATCAGATTGGTGATCGCTTTCACCACCGTATTTCTCATTATCTAGTCTCCTTGTTTTGGGTGCTCGAAGACCCTCTTCCAGCAGAGCATCCACATCATTATCAAAGTCATCCTGAAAGAGACTTCATCAGACACTATCCTTCTGTATCTACCAACCTCCCTTTTCCCTTGCAAAGAGAAAGCAGATTATTTTTGATATGCACTTCCATACAGAGAGAAGCTAGAAATTTCCAATGATTCCAGTAAAAAGACTGAAAAATAAGAAAATAAGTTTGTGAGAACTAGAATCTACATGATAAAATGAACTGCAATTGTGTGAGAAGACTTTTAAATACTGTTTTCACAGAAACTATACAAGCTGCCACACAACTCAGAAGTTTGACTAAAATAGTTTACAGAAGTTCTCAGCCAAAGCTCTGCCTCTGAAAATTCTGCAGTTTTGACTCATGTACTGCACACTTTGAGAAGAGATTGTTTCTTTACATATATTTTTCTAGCTGCTTGGAAACCTCTTACCCAGCAAAGACCTGTGGATTTACTTACCTCATATGAGAAATTCAAGGTTTCTTCATCCACTTTATCTCTTTGAACGATTGCTTTAGATGTGAACCCTCCTCCTTCTTCATCTATTTCCATCAAATTGTCGGTAAAGTCTTCTAGCTCATCCAGAACTGCAAATTCCACTCTCTTTTCCTGATCAATATCATTTTCATCATCCTTCTTGTCATCGCTTTCACCCCCTAGCCCTACAGCTTTACCATTACTACCACCGAAAGGACAAACATGCAAATCCCCATTGACATTATTAATACCAAACTCTGTATCTGCCTTATAATCCTGCTCAACTCCAGTGTACAGAACTTTCCTATCTTTACTTTTGCAGCTTTCTGTAAAGCTAACACTAATCTTCACATCCTTCAGTAACTTAAGATCTGGGGTGAACTTTCGAACTGACGGTGCGTGACGAGCAGTTCTCGGGCTTTGGTCACTACTCTTGGGGTCTATGATAAGACGACTTTTGTAGCAGGCAGATCCCTTTGTGAGCAGCTGTGTTCTGCAGAGACTGTGCGTGTCCCCAGCAGGGGTATCTGACTGTCCATCACCACCAGAGCCAACGTCCATTACCTCTGCGTCACTGGACGTTTGCAGGGGAGGTGGTGGAGGCTGTTCGTTGGGCGGCAGAGGTGGGGGACAAGTGTGATTCTCCACATTCATTTCTCTTGCAGGTTCTTTAGGGAGGGGTGGTACATTTTCATAGTTCTCCATTTTTAAAACTACTGTTTTAAAAAAAACAATGCTTTAATAAATGTTTATCTCTATATTCCTAGCATGCATAAGTCCATCAGGATTGGTTTATCATGTTCTATTCAATATGCAACACTGATGATTCAGTTAAGCTGACTACATTGTTCTTTTCATTAATGTAGACAGCTTTCAGAATCACTGTCTCAATTATTGGAAATCACAATGCATTCAGCTTAAATAGCTGAAGACTAAGAGTGCATCTTCACTGGACAAGCTGGTCTCCTTTTCTTCTTTCAACCTACAAAAGGAAACAAAAAAAAAATTTGTCACGGGAAAAAAATGGAAATACGATCTCAGGAACAAGAAAACATGTCACTCCTTCCAGCATAAATTTCAAGTAGAAGAGTGACACAGTGAGAAAAGCAGCATATCCAGAAACCTTCTTGAGTAAAGCTGAAACTAGAGTGGTTTTACTGTTTGAGCTGTATACCAGCACAAGAATTTGCTACAACAGCTGCCTTTATAATTAGTTGACCGTCTCTGCTTGGTTAGCAGGTAGGGCATTAACCATGACAGACTAAAAACTGCATTTTGGGGAATTTTTTCTATGATTTGAAACAACCTAGTATTCAAGCCATACTTACCTACCCAGCAGAAAGGCTAATTAGTTTACAGTTTAGGACAATCTGCAAAACCAACAAGATTTTAAAGACTATGGTCATGGCTTTTCAAAGTTTAAGTTATCAGCTATTTTTGAAATCTCACAATTTACTAAAATCTCACAGAAAATTACTCTCTAGATAACCAGATATTAGATATTTGATTGTGTATTTTGCACTACTATGGAACTATTTACTCTTTCTGTCTAAGGAATTCAGGTCCAGACAATAGCATTAAAGCTCAAATGAAATTTGGAAGGTATTTAGAAGCCAATGTTTTAGAGAATTTAACTTAGAAAAAGTATTCAATTCCTCTAGGAAATTTTACAGGGGATGGGGTGTGTTTGTTTAGGGTTTATTTTTCACATTAGGTGGTTCTTTCTACCATGTATATAATAGCTTCTTCAATTATACTTTTGTCATTTGTGCTAGACCACAAGCACCTAGGGAAAGGAAGGATCATTTCTTACCTGCTTATTTTGGTTTCTCCAAGTCCCTCCATGCCAGACCAAACTAGGCTTAAATTGTCCTACAAGCTAGAAACAAAGCACTGTCACTCTGCCCCAGCCAGCTGGCTGAGTCTGCTCTGCTCAAAGCACTCCCAGCTAGCAGAGAATGTCTACCCAAGTATTCTGGAAAGACAAGCTCCAAGATCTTTCCTGTTGCTGTGTAACACTGCAGGCAGGAGGGCAGAAGGTCTGCGTTGTCATGAGGGACTTAGAGAAACCAAGTGTAATTCTCTCATGCATCTCTACACCAGCCCAGGCAGAACAAACCAACAGCTACATCCCAACACCAACTGGGGCAAGGCAGGAAGCAGGAATCAGAAGGTATAACAGGATCAATTAAAATTCAGCAACATACAGAAGATACCTACCTGGAAGCTGGAAGAAAGCGGAATATATAAACAGTGCAATCTCTAATTTGCCAACAAAGCAAATTTTGCTGGGGCAGCAGAGGAGTTTTCATATTTTGTGGGGTTTTTTGATGTGTGTGGGGTTTTTTGATCATACACAAAACTGTGACACATCCAACATGCCAAGTTTGACATGCATTATAAAATTACTAAGGAAAAAGACCAATAAGAACTCTTAAAATAATCCCATCTTCTCTGATTTCAACACATTTTCAGATTGAAAAATGGCTCATTCACCAGTAAGACAAGCAATTCTCTAAATCCATTCCATCCTACAAGATGACCTTAGAACAATCTCAGCAATGAACAATTCCTTCGTCTTTCAACAGGTTCTGAAACATATAATGTTATAGAGAACACCCCCAGAAATATATTTGTCTAATAAACTTCCTCATCTCCAGATGAAAAAAGCAAAAAAAAGTGAATGACAAATTATTAAATTCTTCACAGTAAATCATTAGTGTCTTAATTCTGAACAAAAGAATCCAAAGTCACAGCATGAGTTCAGTAACGCCTGGAAAATAAATGCCCAAGTCACCTCATTTTTCCACCTTAAAGAGGCTTCTAAAGACTCTTGAAAAGAGCAAGCAGAAGTAATTCACACAGAAATTAAATACTGAAATCAGCATTCTAGAATCTGAACAAGCAAAGCCTTCCTTTGGGTTCAAGGAGCTACCTGGTCCAACTAGAAAGACTTATTTTTGACACGGCCCAACACATGATTGTGAATGCTGTTTCCAGATCCCTGATAGATGCCCTGCTCCTATGCTCAAGTGTATTTTAACAACACCTACGTCAAAACATAAAAACTTAACCTTTACCTGCCCATCTTTGGTGGCTCACTGATACAACACCTCTGCTATTTTCAGGAAAGATGTCTTGTTCTAGTCAAGCACTGATAACAATTAAATTCTTGTTGTCTTCCCTTTCTTGCTGGCCATGAAACGATGCATAGCTGAACAATGAACAGCAAATCACTGCCAGGGATTGTCTGCTCCTCAGTATACACACTGTGCTCAGGAAAAGTAATAGGTGGGTTCAAATGAGCTTTTCCCATTTCTAGCGAGGAACCTGCCACCTCCCTAAGGTAAGATAACAGTCTGGTAGTGATACCAAAAAGATTTTCACTTTTTTATACATTTTTCATATATTTGTAGCTCTGTAGACTACTATTATGTAGCTCATTAACTAACTCTAGTACTTTTCTTACCCTTTCACTTAGATTTTAGAACAATAAGCTGACCTTCTAAACACATTCCTGAAATATTGTTTAGTCTAAGTAAGAGACCTACAATAAGACATAGTAAGTGGGGCAGAGAACCCTTGGACCAACTCCAAGAGGCTGACCAAGGGGTGGGTTACTGGGGCAACTAAATCTGCTGCTGGATGTACCTGTTAGATATCCTAATTAATTAACCTTATAATTGTAGAAATCCAGTGCTAGGTGTGCCCATCATCACCAGGACACCTGGAAGCTTCCAAAGAAAGCTCTGCTTGTCACTATTCCAACACTGTTGCAAGGACCTTTTTTCTCTTTTGATCATAGGTAACAGTAGCTCAACAATTACAATGGGCTACAATACCTGCCTATAAGCTACAAAAAGCAAGGCAGAAGCAGAAGAACACAGGTCCAATTCCCGTCTACTTCCCTGCCAATTAACATTACAACATGCCCTTTATATCAGGGTCTGGGAAAAAAACCACAAACAACAAAACCACTGAGCTATCAGGTGTTTGGAAGGACAGACAGAAGGGAGGAAAGGCAAAAGGATGAGTTAGATGAGCTTGTCAAACGGGCCTTAGATAAGGGAACACAACTGTCACACACAAACAGGCTCAGCGTACCAAGTTACATCGGCACTTAAGTCAGTTTGCCTATTGCCATCCTTAATGATATTGTCCTGAAATAATAATTTTAATCTCTGAGACTCCGCCAAGTTCCATTAACAGTTTCCATACAGATTCCTTCCAAAGAAACACAACACCACTGGCAGCTACACCAAGCAGTAAAAAACACTGAAAATATGAGTGCACAACTCATTTTCTGCAGATCATCAACAAATGGAATTTCCACATTTTTAACTGCTTGCTCTTATTTTAGCTGATCATTTAAAAAAAGTTTAATGTCACAAAGTAAACTCAACAATACAGATATGGGGGGACACGTAATGTAGCAAACTGCATAGTTCCCAACAAAAGCAGAGTTGTCTTACGGATGTCCTTTAAAGACAGAAAGGAAAAAAACAAAACTACTTTGTTTAATAAGTACCACTGTCCATTCCCACAATCAGACAGAAAAAGGGATGGGAGAGAAATACACAGAGAAAAAGGTATCTTTTTTCAAGGCAGGAAAAAACCAGAATCTTAAAATTTGTAACCAGCATCACCCAAACTCAAAGAAAAATTCCCTTCAGTTACAGTAGGTCAGCAGTCTAGAAATGAGTTTAATGAAGAACATATTTTCTTACAAATACCTATAGCTGCAGCAAGGAACAGCATACCACAAATTCTCTCTTCAAAAAGTCACTTTTGAAAAGAAACTGTGTCAGAGACTGCTTACTTCACATTCAGTGGACCCCAAAAGGAAGAGTGGCTTGGAGCAAACTCGCCATATTTGCTAACCAAATACAAAGTCCTCATCCTCCAGCCCCAAATGGCAACTCTGGTGCTGATCCATTAACCCCTGTCAAAGTAATTCCTCACTCGCAGTCATCTACCTTCTTTTTATTATACTTAGTGTGTCTTTTCAATACCTACAGCTCTAAAAATAAGTTAATCCTATTTATCACCACTATTAAAAAAAAAAAAAAAAAACAAACAAAAAAACCCCCAAACCTGAAGAGACTGAATTTATTTTCTTTAAACCACAACAGGAAGCACCAAAAGAAAATATTCTTTAAGATAACTACTACATGTAAGAACTGTCTCTTCTCATTATCAGCTGTAGAGTAGAAACATTCTGAAGGAAACAAACACTTTGTGTAAGTCAGTCATCAAGGACGTATAAGAAAATGCAGCCAGGGTCCAAGTATAACATTATCAGTGGCAAATATATATACAAGGCTCAAGAACTTCTCTAGTTCATAAAGCTTCATTCCATTTCAGAACAAACAGAGTACATAATTTTGGAAAGGTACCCTCAGAAATGGCAAAACAACAGTTACTTTAAGAACTTGACAAATTCTCTGGCAGGGTTTAGATGGTTTGATTAATTAGGTAAGACAAGAAATTGATTTACAAAGAAAAGGTGAAAATCAGAGCCGAGAAAGGAGAAAATATATTCTTCCTTTCACATTATATACAAGCTTCTTACTTGTAAAGAAAAACAGCACATATAAGGAACCAAATTCCCTTCTCTTTCTCTAAAAAAGCAAAACAACCCTGATAATCAAAAAGAGCTGCACAAAAACTCTAGCGACCCAATTCTGCATCCAGAATCAAAAATGGGAACCTCTAAGTTTAATTACGTAAACAGATAGAAAAATTTCTCAAATCACAAAAATAAAAGACCTCGTTCCAAGACCTCTGACTCGCAATCTAACGGAATAAAGAAACTGAATGTGTTCACTCAATTCCGGTTTATGGTCGAGCAACGCCTGGATATTCAGGTCTCAGCGGGCAAAACAACTCTGCAGACAAACCCAAAACCTAAGAAAAGGAGGTACAAAAGAACGAACTGCTTCCAAACAAAAAAAGCTGAAGAAAACTGGGAGAATTAACCTTTCAAAGGCTGAACGAGATAATTTGCTGTTAATAGAAAGAACACATGAAGAAGAATCCTGAGAGTTACAGGGACACCCCACTACCTTCAAAGTACCGAAACTAAGAAGTCCCTGTGCGCCCGCACACACGTTGGTGCCTTCTCTTCCTAACTTTGCTCAGGAGCCGAGCCATGCTCCTGCCCCCATGCACAAAGGGCTGCGGCCGGCGGAACCCTCCCCGTGCCTCCCTTGGCCGCAGACACCCACGGACCCGAGACACGGTGCAGGAACAGCCGGGGCCCACGCTCCCCATCACCCCCAAACGAGGGGGTGCCGAGGGTACAGACATGGCGTTTCCTTCCCTTCCACCATCCTGAACACAATCCCACGGCGAGGCGAGTAGGGAGGTGGCTGGGGGTGGGCAGGAAACGAAAAAAAAAAAACCCACCCCAAAACACAAAACCGAAAAAGCCAAAGAAAAACCCTAAACAAAATAAAACAACACCAGCTCTGAGCAGAGGCCGCTCAGGCCGGGCGCAGGGGAAGCGCCGCACGGCAATACCCGCCGGGGAGGGCAGCACCTTCCAGCTCCAGCGATGGGATGTCGGGGCTCGGGAAGAGGCTCCTCTGGGCTTCGCGCCCGGGGGCCGCGCCGGGCAGGCGGCAGGAGCGCGGCGGGCCCGCCGGCGCCGCGGCCTGTCGGGTGGAGGGGTTCGTGCTCGCGCAGGCCCGCCCTGCCCGTCGCCCCGCGGGGCCCGCACCCACCTGGGCCATACCCGGCGGCCCCGCCGCTCCTGAGCCGGGGCTGCGGGTGAGGGCGAGTCCGGCCGCCTCACGATCGCCGTCCCGCACTCCGCGCCGCCGCCATCTTTAAACGCCTGCGCTGGGCCCCTCCGGTCCCCGCGGGCGGGATCCCGCGCGCACCACGCCAATGGCGTCCGCAGCGTCCGCTGTCAGCGATTTGAAATCGCCGCTGCCATTGGTCCGTTCCCGTGCCTGTTAGCCCGCTCCGCCAATAGGGACGCGGGAGACACCCGCCTCACGGGCCCGGGCCATGGCGGGGCGGGCGGGTCCTTTGTGTGGCCCAGGCACCTCCCGGGACTTCTCCCCCCCGTACGGACCAGCTACAAAAAAAGCCACTTTTCCCTGCAAACGCTGTTCTGCATCTTTAAGCAGCAAAACTTCAGCATTACTGCTTCAAGACTGATTTACCTAAAAAGGATAAATCAAAGTAGGGCCATTTCTCACACTATATGTAATAAGCAGTTCACAGAACAAGTCCCAAATCTAACTGCAGTGTTTGGACACAATTCCTAAATAATTATTGAAAATATCTCACAAAATTTATGTAAAACTACTTCTGAAGTGTTTATGAACATTTGCTGTCCTAATTTGCTCTGTTATTTTATAATTTGTTTGTGATATAGAGCTTTTATTGATACACTTACTTAAAAGGTTGCTTCTTCTATTCTTCACCGTTATACTGGTTTGAAATCAACATCAGACACAAAGTATTGTGATAATACACCGTGGTTTTGTCACAAACAGTATGTTTGTGGTTTTTTCTTGTGTAACTCCAGGACATGAGAATCTTTTTCTAGTATTTCACTGATCTCATGTCTCTGGGGTCCCCAAATACTGCTACGAAAGATAACAGTAATATTTTAATAAAACTTTTAAAACTTATTCAGAAGACAGCTGTTAGGCCTTTCCATTTTTGTGTTTGTCTCACTGGACCAACACATCTAATGACAGGGCGATAATTTGGACATAATGTCACAGTACCGTGTCAACACATAATGATCAGGTTACTGAAACTGCTTTAAATCATTACAAGCTGCCCTCAAAAACTGAATAGAGTTTCAACTAAAAGCAGTTTCTAATTTTTAATTCCTCATAACAAGTTTCTGCACACAAGCCATTATTTTAGTGATTTTTAAATTATGTCTGCTTTTATTAATGTGAAAACAAACCACTTCAGAACATGCATTTAATAAACACCCACAGTTTGCAAAACAGCCATTCACATCACACTTCAACTGACAAAGCTGAGGAAAAAGATCTCACAATTAAGTAAACAGCTCGAGCCGATGTTGATATTTGCTGTGTCAGGTCACCTCAAATTGCGAACACCAGAACAGAGGTTTGTCCCTCTCAAAGGGCTTATGAAAATACAAGTATTGTGACTCATTGGCATCCCATTTATGTGACTGTATAAATGAACTATTGCAGTAATATCGCATGCTTCAGAAAACAGGCTGAATTTTTTATATGTACGTGAACAGCAATGCTTCAGTTAGGAGCAGAGAAGGCAGACACACAGATTTTTGAATAGAGCTGGAAAATAGAAATGCCTGCAGTGCTTTAAAAATGCAAAAAATAACCAGTTTTAGTTTTTTCATTGTGCATCTGTTTTCAGAGAATCATACCACTATGTCTTAAATTAATGGTGTGACAGCCGATTCCCTGAGACACTGACACTCCAGGGAAATAGACTTCTAACTTTTTATAAAAAAAGAATTAATCCATTAATGAAATAAAGTTTTCATCAAAACAATGCTCAAATAGTGGTTAAATTTTTAATCTAGAAGGTTGATGTGAACTCTGAAGAATTAAATCTGACCTGCTGTGTCTAACAAGGTGCAAATTCACCTGAAAATTTTCATCACCTGGACTTCTGATGGAAGACTTGTCAAACATGCACAAAAATCTTCCACTTTTGAATTAGAAGTGTACAGGTCCACCTGCATGGTGCAATCAGGATTAGCCATAATAGCACCATGAAGTATGATTATCAACAAAAAAACAGTTCCTAATGACAAGGAGATTTTCACATACAAGATATCAAAGGCTGGACAGAAATTACCGCTGTCAACACAAAATAACACCATCAAGTCCATAAAAACAAAACTATGAGCTTCCCAATAAAATTATCAGGCTGCATTCATCAGAATGAAAATTAGGTGGAGCCAGTGCCTTTTTCATATTCTTCCTATGTCAAACTGCAGCACATACTGTGCTGTTCCAACAGTGAAAACCACGCAAGACAAGTTTTACTCAGCCTGCATTACCTTTATTTCAGTAATTTGCACTGCAGCTTTTTACTATTTTTTTTGCATTGGTAAACTGGTATTTGCTAGCATTACATGTCTTTGTCTTTCACTTTTTGCTGCAATCTGCTCTCCTCAATCTAATCTCTGTCAGTCATCACTTCACAGCCATGGAAAGATGTCAAAAAGACCCCATGAGCAATCTCAGATCAGTTGATTGCTACAAAAAAAAATCGGAGTAGACTTATCCTTTGGCTCAACAATACCACACAATCTTGCCCTTGCCATTCAGAGATTCAACATAAACTAAACTGTGCTGTCTAGAGAATCACCACAACTTCTGATATTCCTGTTGGAAACACTTCAGCCATATGGTTCTCCCAAGTTTCAGGCTGCTGGCAGAATTTTCCCAATAAAGCAGATATTTTTCTAAAGACAACATTGCTTAAAGTGGGGTATGATGTCTAAGACAAAAAGTAACAGCTTTACATTCAAATCTGGAAATTAAAACAAGAACAAATAAAGCAAAAACCAAGTGACCTTCACATTAGAAACTGGGCTGCACAAGCCACTCAGAAGGAAGATTCTGCTCAGTTGCCGGCTGGACCTGGGCTGGTGCTATCCTACCGTGACTGAGGCTTCCCTTACTTGCTCTTCATACATAGAACAAACCTATTTCTATAGCTGAAAATCCTGCATTCCTAAATACACTCAATTTATCTAGGGGGAATATTAGAGAAAAAAAAATATCATCTATCTGGGACAGAAGAGTAGTCTTCATACATTGCTACTTTTCTATAGGCCCTGTCATCCAAATAGTTGAGAACCCTTTTCTGAAATAGGCAATATTTATCTGCTCTTTAAAAACTTAAAAAATCCTGAGTTAGCCTTGTGGCTGTTTGCCACCCCTGCAAATCAATCTTAGTCACTTCACAAGTTGTAGTAGTATTGCACTGACAACCACTGCAGACATCCTGGCTTCTCCCCAGCTGCTGTTGCATGGTAATTTTTCTTGTGAGCCTTTATACACCGTGATGTTTCTAACTCAAAGCACACTCTGTGTGAACTACAGCTAAGAAGCTGCTGCTGCAATCCCTTAGCCCAGACTCCTCTACATACTGCTTGCAGCACACAGACGTGAATCAGGAGCGTAATCTTGGGCTGTCAAA
Source organism: Lanius collurio (assembly GCA_020086605.1). NCBI lineage: Eukaryota > Metazoa > Chordata > Aves > Passeriformes > Laniidae > Lanius > Lanius collurio. The sequence continues at coordinate 4,006,046 of JACBWW010000031.1, read as the reverse complement.
AATCCAGGTGTAGTTGCACTTGTACGAGCAAAACTATAAATGTCAGTACCTTTGTTTTCCCTGACAGAGGCCAAATAAATTATGGTTCTGAAAGCACAGTTGTGCTGCTAGGGTTGTTTCTTATGCAACTGCCATCCTGGGATTGCTTTGACAGTCTAAACTCATGCACATTACAAGAGAGAACTCAGACTTGACTGGCACAATATATTGCTGAAGAAAACAGAAAAATTTGCAACTGCCATATTGCAAAGTGATACAACACATCTATATATGCTACATCTAGGAGTACAGCAGGCCAACATAGGAAGATTTATGCAGCAAAACAATTGGTGCAGAGTACTTAATCTTCATGCAAGGTGCATTTCAGACAGTTTTGCTCATGTTAAATCCTTTACCTGTTGGAGAACACTTGGTGCATTCCTCACGCACACTTACCTGTTCCATTCCATCTGAAACCAGCCTAGACCCTGTGACCTGAGGCTGCCATGAAAAGTGAGCCAAGGGCACAGTAAATGGGGATTATCAGAAAAACCTTGTAAGGGCATTACTAATCAAACCAGGGGGAAAATGCAGACCCATCTGTAATTGAGAGGACAGTTAACTCCTCTCTAAATGCCAGTCATTCCAGTGAGACATGAGAAACAGGAGATGGATAATGCATCTGACTAAGACCTGGCTTTATGTAGTTTTTTTGACTAGCTATTCCCAGCAGAGATAGCATAGGGAGAGGAAAAAACCCCTAGCTTTCCCATTCACCTTTTTCTTGGAAGAGTACATTCCTTTAACAGAGGCAAAAGCCTCAGTCATTGAATACTAATGTTGTACCACAAGAGGAGACACTACTGGCTCCATATATTTTCCAGTTTATTATTTAATATATCTTAATTAACATCTGAAAAGTGATGTGGTTTACTCCATGAACAGAAGCAAGCAAGTTACTGACCAAGGCTGATTGTGTGCCTGTCAGGGCTGGTGTGTAAGGTGAGACACCCATGGAAAACACTCCTGCATCACCAGAGGCAAGTGTGAAGGTACCTGAGTGCCTTAGCAAGCACTGTCCTTCTTGGAGGCCTCAAAAAGAACAGAATCACAAACCAGAAAATCACTGTGTGTTCTCTGTTCTCCCCTTCCTTTCTCCATCTTCTGATCTGTTTTTAGCTTTCACTTGTTTTTCTCCATTTATCTTCCTAGTACAAAGACATAAAAATTTTTAGCAATTTCTTTTTTTCTCATTCACATTGTGTATGACTTATGAATTGCAATTTTTGGTTATCCTACCTAATATTGTAATATTTATTATCTCTCCTTCATCTGTGATCCTAAGTTCAGTGCTTATGTCTTCTTTAAAAGATAAGGCAAATTTGAGCACGTCAATGATACTGTTTTTCTTCATTCAGCTTCTAAGTTCTTGATACACAATGTTACAGAGATAATTGATATATATGAGAAATATATTCAACATTTCTTCACTCTGTTCACCTTAACCTACATTTCACAGCATGAGTCACACTGATGGGTTTTGTAATTCTCACAGTTCATGCCTCTCCAGCTGATTGCAATACTGATTCTATTTTCACCAAGTCAAGACTATTTCCTAGATCCTCAGAAGCTATGGACAAGACTTCTCTGCAGAAAAGGAATCAGATGAAGAACATCAGCTATGTTATATCAATCTGAATGAAATAAAACTAACTCCCAGCAGCTAATATTCCATATAAATAGGGAAGCTTGCTAAGGTGCAAATGTGCATCAAGTTCTACAGGCTAAAACTGAAATGTAAGATGCTTTAATTATTGCCTTATTACTGCTTAGTATTTCACAGATTCATTTCTAAATTACTTATCACCTTATGATATTATGAAAATAGTGTTCCAAGTCCTATCAATATTTTATCTTAGTATTTAGTTTGATGTATTTCATTTGTCACAAGTATCAGTTAAGCTTTGAACATAATGAGGATCTCCAAAGGCCCAACTCACCCTGGGCTCATATCCTGTTCAGGTGTGTTTTAGTAAGCTACTATGAGGGAGATGAGACAATTCCACCTCCACTGCAGGGCCCACTATGGCAGAACATTAATGCAGGTCCTACTTGGTGTAACAAGAGAGTCTCAGGTCTGCCAAGGATCCAGACTTTTTTCCCAGTGAATCTGGATTCCCATCCTTCAGCAGCATTTTGTGAGGCTCCACTCTTCCCTAAAGAAGCCCTGCTTTTGCTCTTTCCTAACTTTCAAATATATTCCAATTTCTTACCTGCAACCATGCAATAGCATAGAATTAAAAAACACCCACAATACAACATAAAAAACCCTAGAAAGAATATCAGCACTTTTAAAATAGAATTAAGTACCAGAACTTAGAGTTCCTTAATTGCAAATATACCATAAAAGATTTTACTTCATTGTATCACACTAGGTTACAGGCAAATGAACAAAAACATGTGCAAAAATGCACAAGCTAGTAATGTCAACAAAGACTGGTCACCAGGTTGACTTTATTCTGATTCTAGTTTTGAGCACACATGTAAACAACAATTATGGCACCATTTTAAGCGAAAAAACATAACTGAGTTTTTACACGTTTTAAAATTTCTTCCACTACCATTCCAACAGAAAAAAACATGAAACAAAAATCTCTTGCAAATGTATGACTTTGAAGAAATGATATGTATAAGCAAACTTAGTAAAATGCCATGCAATAGTTTCCTATATATACTGTTTTCCTTTATAGCCTTTAAAACTGGTATTTAAAATTCCCTTTTATTATTAAAAATACTTTTATAAAAATAAAACACTTTGTTAACTGTAGGTGCAGTCTACTTTTTCCAGTAGGTTCACTGCAACTCTAATTTGCACAGAGTAGATGATGCACTTCACAAATATCTCATCACTTTTATGGACAAGCACCACTTGGTGATATCTGCACAGCAGTCCTAATCCTGTTTCCACTGAAGCCAATGACAGAACTCTCACAAGCTTCCAAAAAAGTTTAAAAAGCTCACTTTATTAGCTATTCTGACATGATAAAAAAATATCTGAGGTTTGGGCTCTTTTCTGTTTATTTTAATTACCAGCAAATCCCAGATTTAGAATTTTGATTCAAGCATAGCAAAATACATGATTATAATCTATATCTACATCTAAGCTCCAACTCGCCTTTCTTTGCCTATAGGTAAAAACTAAGAATAAATTTTCATTATTACAGGACTGCTTTAAAACCCAAAGTTTATAAATGCTTTTAGCATGATACTGCATGCAAGTATTTTGCTCAAGATTATGCCTTCAAAGAGACTGTCATGTTTAAATATCCACTATTTGTAAGTGGATATAAAAAAGTTTGCTCTGCAAACTCTCAGAGAAGCTATTGAGGCAGGGCTTTGTTTCTAGGTATGCATGTGTCAAATTCAAATTTAAGACAGCTATAGCTACTTCTTTACATCTAAAAACAACAGTAAGATTTTTATCCATACAAATATATGGTTTAAGAAGTCATCAAAAAATTAAAAAGGGCTGACTATTTCCTGCAGCTCAGAAGGACAGTCTGGAAGGCTTTGAGTTCTAAACCATGTACAACACAACACAACTGTTGATTGTCTTGCCATCAAGGTGCTCAAAAAGTCATTTACATAGGACTGAATCAACAACCTGTGACTAGTCATGCAAGCAGTCCTGGTATCTAGAAGCTATTTAAATATGCACATATAAAGAACATATTTGACAAAATGCTGCTTTAGCATCTCCTGATAATTACAAATCTGGGAATGGCCTTTCACAGTACTTCACCTCAATGGAAAGTCTCATTTACTGCTGCCTCCATTTTACACACACCCACATGTGAGAATGCCCAAACGACCAGCTTGAGTAGAGAAACACAGCTGCACATGTTCCCAAGAGTGTCAAAAATCTGGCTACTTTGCAATAATCAATTGAAATCAGAGGCTTGTGAAAAGAATAAAGTCAGCATACCTAAAGAAAAAAAAATAGTGGTGATCCACTACTAACCTAATATTCAGTATTCAAAATAAGTCAAAACAGAACACCAATAGAAACAAAAATAGCATAGGGTTTTCAAACATCCTGATATTAGCTAGAATCTTCTATTACCTACACTGGCACTGAATAATTGAAAAAAGCATGCATTTAAATAGGTTCTTAATTCACAGGTGTTAGAACATAGGAAGTACCTCTTAATACACAACTTTTTCAGCAACATAAGGCTGCAACAGTGTCACCTTACAACACATAGCTATTTTTACAAAAAATCTAAGAGCAGTCACTCCAGGCTGTAACATATTATACCAATAAAGAAATTAATCCAAAATTTTGTATGTACAAACCTGCCAAGACACAAAAACCTCATCTTGAGCTTCTGTGTGCAAACACGAACCTATTCCTTACCTGCTTGCTGGGGAAGAAAATAACAAAACCAATATTGCTAATTAGACTATCAGGAACCAGGATGTCACAGCACAAATAGTTTTATTCAGGCCAAAGACAAGCAAGTCTGCTCCCATGGTTCTTTCAGTAAAAGTGAAGAGAGGCTGAACTAAATTCCCTACTTTGATTCTCAGATCAAGTTTTAGAAAGAAGATATATTGCTGTACTATCTATAGAAAAACAAATGTAAAGAATCCCCCCTTTCTGCCCTCCCCAGGCAGAACCATTGCACCATGGTACTGAAAAGCTTAAATGAGACTAAAGCACTTAATACTACCTGGATAACATACATTCATTTAATGCACATTGGCATCAGCTGTACAATCTTAACAGCATACGTTGAAAGTAAAACAAAGTTTGGTAAAACCTTCATATGGAACAATAAAAGCAGCAAATGTTTCCTGCCATTAGAACTAAAAACGAATTTAAGTCTACTTAAAACATCTTTAAAATCCACACCTACAAAGAAGCACTGACTTTGTCTTGGACAAAGATGGCCTTGCCCTGAGGGCAGGGTGGTATTAAATAAAATATTTCTGATTGTAAGTTGCTATTTCATGTGAAAACTACATCTTCATCTGGTTTTCTCCAAAGCATTTGTGAGCTTGACAGGGTATGCTACCAGTTTATTTAAACTTTTGCTTTCCTTGCTATTTTTAGCTTGTGGAGGCTGGCACAATACATTTACTAGAGCTTAATGGCTTGTTCTCTCATTGCTATTATTACAAACCATTCATGTGGAAAGTTGTTAACTGTGCAGTTTGAATTCATAGGTGCTCGTTTTCCACTGGTTGACATCAGCATTGATCATGTTGCGCTCGGTGAAAGTAACGCGTCCCTCAGAATCGACGAGAACGACCGTGTTCGTCCTGCAACAGCACAACAGCACAAGTTGGGGGTCAGCTATAAAAACTTCCAGGCTGCCATCCCTCATGCCCAAATGTTTTAACTCTTTTTTTTTTTTTTCCCCATAGCACATCATCATCACACAAGCAGGGCAGAAATCATCCTGGCAAGTTCAAATGGGTATTTTCAGTCCCTTCTGTCACTCTACTGTCTTGATTCCCTGCTGCACTTGCTGACACACAAATCTGCTCATTGCAGAGTATGATAAAATCTTAAACGTAGTGCAAAGTGCTCCATTCAGAAAGAAGTAGCATAAAACTAAGTGTTTCTTCACAGCCTCCATGTACCCATAAGGAATATTCATATCAACTCTCTTCATTCCCCTCTTTCAAATCATCTGTCCATTAAATTTAAATATTGTTAATTATTGTCACAGGATACTGATATATGATCACAGAAAAAGGTTTCTCTGTCTAGGAACCTTCCAAAGGGGAAATCTGTTTTCATGAAAAGCAGATGCCAGTTGTGCATCTATTCCACTCTGCCTTGGGTAAGCTGTCATTTCTCTATGGACACTACAGTATCCTTCCACAGAGGGATGATAGCCAGTAGGAATTTTCCACCATCCTGATGTGGTGGCTTTTCCTAAGTCACTTCACAGTTGTTCACTCATATAAAAAAGCACTTAATTTCCTCAGAAGAATATGGTGAGTCCCTGTTAACAACCTCTACTCACTAAGCCCTGTTGCTAAAGGAAAGGTATGTATGAACATACAATTATAGCATTAGGGAGACTTGAAATGTGTGCTAATTTACCAGCAGTAGGTCACTATTTCTACCAAGTTATCCCTGTTTCCTTTGAAATGGCTGGGCTCCAATCTGTGAAGCAAGGGGAGGAAGGTGCTTTGTTACCATGTTAAGTCTTCATTAACCTATATTTAAAAAGTTCTTTTAATACATTTTCAAGAAACCACTGTAAATACTGAGTATCTCTTTCTCAGAATACCAACTTAAAATATCTACAGCAGCGAGCGCTCTCTGCTTATGAACTCCCATCTCTGCAGAGGAAATACTATGGCTGACCATGCCACAGACCAATATGACAAAATTATTGGCAGATTTTTACAGTAGCAATTCCCTACCAGCAGCAAAAGGGTTCACCAGCAATTTTTTCCCATTGAAGATGATAAATAAAGATTTGCATTGTATTATTCCATTCTTCTGGCATCTTTGGTGGAACAGTCAGAGCAGAGAGTGAGAATATCTCAGTAAAAAGAGAAGCACCAGTTAGGGGAGAAGTGGAAATACAGGTTCTTCTGCACAAGAGCAATAGGTTTTTAATGTACGAAAATGGCAGATCCATTTTAGGATGCCATGTCTAAGGCAAACTCTGATTCAGCAATGCAGATGACATGATTCCTGCTTGTGGAGGAGAAAGTGTTCTGTGGTATCTCTGACAAGATCAAAGTTAGAGGTGCTCAGATCTGCTACTACCCTGGGGGACAGGAGAACTTTATTATCTTGGCTGGGACAAGCTAAAGCTGTGCCATGCTCTCCATCAAAGGTGAAACACAATGTGACCTTCAAATGCTCTTCAGCAGCAAATCCCAGACACCCAAACACTGACCAAAGAAATACATTACTGAATTATAGCAGATTAATATCTGAAAAAAAAACCCAAAGCAGTCACTATGGAATTTAAACTTACACTAGCACAATTTTGATTTGAGATATGCTTTGATCCAGTACACATCTATTTGGCAATGAATTTTTTTACCTTGTTCCGTAATCTGGGCAACGAACACATAAAGCTGCATATTTGTTCAATATAGGACGGATATAGTCCTTCCCTTGGTCTTCAATTGCAGGGTCCGGTAATTGACTGAAAAAAAGTAGTGAACTAGTAAAAAAAATATCAAAAATTCTCCAATATTAACACATTCATCCCTCTTGAACTGGAAGGAGCTCCAAGACATCCCTGAGATCACAGTAAAAGGCAAGGCTGAAGAAGAAAAGAGGGCATAAAGGACAAAAACCCATCAGGAAAGAATGGAATTCTACAATTGAACCAACCCCTGTACACACTAAATCCTGTAATATGCACACAAAGAGATCACAAAGTAATATGAAACAGGATATTTTAAGAAAGTTCAAAGCTAGTGCATATCCACATGTTCATATTTAATATGAAAACATAATTTCATCTTGAAGTCTGATGTGGAAAGATTACAGGCTTACTTTTAAATATTGCTTTTTGTAAGTAAATATTTCCCTTTTATAGTCAGATGGTTTCAGATGAGATCAAATGGAATTACTGAACATTAGGGGAAGATCATTTGACTATATTGTTTCTTATACCTTTGTCTTTTTACCAGTAAAATGTCACTGTTTACCCCCCAGGGCCCGAGATCACGACATGAGGCAGGTCAGAGGATGGTCAGAGAATAGCTAAGACCTCGCTTTAATGAAGAATCTGTCTCTTATAGCGTGGTTTGCAAAAAAGAAATTACATTACTGGTCCAGGTTAACCACCCACCAAGACTGACAAGTAAAGTGGCAAATGACTCATTTCTAAATATTATTCTTAGAGTAAAGAAAATAACTTTCTGGTTCTCAAAACAACTCAGCAGGTGCAAGGATAGAGGACACAACTGTCCTCCTCTGTTTTGCCTTGGCTGTGTGTGTGAAAGAGGTAATTCCCACAGAATGTGAGAAAGCTGAAGGATTTCTCAGGAAAACCTTCTCTGCCAGCTTTTTAGCAACCATAGTAAAAAGTATAAAGTACAACAATTTTTTAAAAAATCACTTGATCTGATAGCAGATGAAAAAAGCAATTAAGACCGCTTAGCAGACTCCCCAATTACTACTCATTGCTCAGATGTCTGAGTTCTTATATAAATCTTTATTTTGAACCACTGAAAAATGCCACATTCATGAAAGCTGGCATTATAATTTGCTGTTAAGTTTGGGAAACTGGATCTCTACACCAGAAACAGCTTTGCTTCAACTCTAATCACTTCCCAGACAGATAAAAATCAAGGTAAACATGAAAGTTACCAGATGGTGAGCAACGGTATGGATTTAGACCACAGCATTTCCTGTACTCTACTCCATGTCTACACACTAAAGTGGTATAAACTTCCTTTCCTTCTGAACATCCAGTTGATGGGCTCAGGTTCACTGTGCAATCAGCTGTGAGTGCAGGAACCTTCCTTACCAAACTCATCTCTTGGGGACTTCCTTGACTGGAACTTCTTTGACTGAATTCCTACAGCTGAATTGTACAAATACTTCGTTATCTCCTTCCCCCACTTAGCCTGAAACAACTGCACTTTTGAGGAAGGCAGCTGGTTGTACTTTGAAAATGGCTTACTTCTGCCCCCTCTGTCTACACTGTGAGCAGTAATACAGAACAGTAAAAGCTGCTGACACAAACCTGCTCACCACCTGTGAGGGTGCTGAGGCCCTGGCACAGGTTACCCAGAGAAGCTTGGATGCCCCATCCCTGGAAGTGTTCAAGGCCAGGTTGGATGGGTCTCTGAGCAACCTGGGCTAGTGGACAGTGTCCCTGTCCATGTCAGAGCTTGGCACTAGAAGATCTTTACGGTCCCTTCCCACCCAAATCATCTCATGATCTATGTAAATAAGTGCTTTCTCTAAGTGCAGTAACCAAACCTACCTGAACCTCCAAAAAGCTGACAGCAAGCAGCTTATACATCCCTAGTCATGCACTCATTGTCCTTACTAAGAGAAGTGCAATCTTCAAAAGAAAAGGGCACAGAAGAACCAGTGCACAGCTCATGAGTTCTAAGACTGCAGCAGTCTTAATTGTGTCTCCTGCTTAAAAATCAATACTGTTGAAAGTCAGACTTTGTGAGAACACTACTTCCAATTAACATCAAGGTGAAGTGCTTTTTTCTTTCAAAATTGTTTCTATATGCATTTTTTAAAATGGGTTGTATTTCGAGTAAATTCCAGTTATCGTGTTCTTACGGCTCTTGATTATTCATCACTGTAAGAAGCTCCTTCACCAAGTCTTCTTTGGTAAGGTCTTGACTTCTCGTGACCACTTCTGTGAAAAGCTGCTTCCCATACTGAAGCTTCTTCCATGGTGTATCCAACAAAGAATTACTCAATCCATATATTCCTACACACACACACATACAAAAAAAAAAACAAACCACAATCCAAAAAACAACCCAATTTAATTGGAAAATTGGAAATTTTAGTGATTTCAGTTGTCATTACAGATTTTAAAAAATTTTATAAAGTGTAAGTGATTCCCCAGCTACCCTTTACCTGCAGGTGTGCCATAAACACACAAGCCCCATTACTGAACAGGAGAATACAGCAGGCTGGGCTTATGCTGGGCTGTGCTTAAGCACTCCCCTGTGCTAATGCTCAGTACTTGGTTTCAGTTGTACTCTAATCCATATCTACAGCAGTTAGTTTTAATTTCCAGTTTGCTAAACTATGAAGAAGGCAACAGAATTATATCATTTCTGCAATCTAGTCTTGTCCAGTTTAGCTATATTAATTATAGAGTTATCTTTGCCTCTCATTTTACTCTTTTGAAAAACACTGCAAAGGAACATTGGATGACAAGAAGGACCTTTCTCTTCAGAGGCACCCTCTCACCACAATCTAGACAAGGGTACCAAACATCCTCTCTTCCTGAAGGCAGCCATGTACACAGGAATCTGTTGCCTAAGCACAGAGACCACAACTATCTTTGGTACAGTCAGATACCCAGTATTTGTGACTCAGTTTCTCATTACAACATGGCTAGATTTTAAATTTTAAAAAAATGTTTCTATTAAAACCAGTTTTGTTTGTAGTTGTACAAAATCTATCAGTTATTTCCAGTAATTTATGCTGTAATTGCTACAGTAACAATTTGCCTACTGGCAGCCACATTTTGACCATTAACCTAAGCCCACAAAATAAGGCTCTGCCATCAACTGTTATCAGCCAGCTACACTGCTCAGAGCCTTCCATGTGCCTGGTTCCATTTAAACTGCCTTTTTGATGATGAATTCTGGAGCTTTGTTCTCTGTACATAGCTAGTAAAGAACTAGATCTGAAATATTTTAAAATCAATCCACCTGATAGACAGGTTTTTTTTTTTTTCTAAAGCCAACTCTGTCCATAGGGGAGACACTGTGACCTTCAAACTGCTGGGTAAGGGGAGTTAGGGTCAGATCCTTTGAAAACTCCATTTCTCAAGACAGACTTCTGTCCTTCAGCCATAGTTACCAAGCAGTATTCCACTAATTGCACTGCAGGTGGGTACACTGACACAGATAGAAACTTTTAATGAACTATTGATTCTTTACTGAAATTTATTAACAAAAACATAAATGAATTCAACATTGAAAAAAAATTTTTTAGCAAATATAAAGAAAAAGACAGTGAAGACAATGCTTAAGTAGCTAAATTACTAGAACAATACACAGCTACGTAAGAAAATGTAATATTCAGACCCTTCTGAAGACAACCTACCAGCATTTAGGAAAACAGGTTCTGGTTCTCCTTTGTTTCCATAGTAGCAAATTACATCTCCTTTGGTGGTACTGAAAAATATAAATACAAGTTTCTCCTTGAAAAGCCATCAGCTTCTATATTTGATTATGCTTTAATTTCATGCAATCTTTGAGCACACTAAGATGCTTCTCCCACTGTTACTCCTATGATACCAGACAGTGATGAGTTTTTTTACCTTGCTCTTCTCAAAACACTGCACCACTAAAGCTGCACCACTACCAAGAAATACCATTATAATTTTTAAACATAATAATGCAATAAAATTCAGTAAAACCCCATAATTTCTGCATGAAAGTAGCCAGGCTTAATGACAAAAACCTGGATGGTTTTGATTAACTGGAGATTTAGTTGCTTGGGAGAAGGGGGAGTGTGAAAACAAAGATCTGTCCATCACAGCAAGTACCCTTTTCACCATCACCTCTTTTGAATCCTTCCTGCATTCTAAGCCACTGACTGCTGTGGGCCATTTTAGATGGTAGAAGTGCATTTTAGGCCCACTTCCAGCATTGCTGCAGGGCAGAGTTGGGTCCTTTTTGCATTTCTTGGCTGTTTTCAGGTGACTGCAGTCACTGAATCTCTCTCTAATTGTAGGCACTGCCTGCAGCACTCGCTCTCTCTTGTGGACAGAGTACAGGGAGGGTCTTGCACAACTTCAGAGACAGCTTCCAACACTGACAACAACTCTTATTTGACAGAGGTGGTATCAGCATATCCAAACAGCAGAGACTGAAGTAGTCACACTGATATTGACAACACAAACAGCAAACCTACTGATAAGGAAAAAAAAAAGAAAGGAAATCATCAATAAGCCTGAGTGTCCTGTGGGAAATGGATTGCCATTAGATGGCTCACTCTCGACATCCCTCAATCAGTGGACATTGAAAAGTGATTCCTCAGATCACTTCTGGTTGGTGGGGTTTGGCTTTATTTTTTTTTTTATTTGCCAGAATAGAGCAACGAGGTCTAATTCTGTATTTCCTCCTAGTGATTTACTTGCTTACAGTTACCAACAAACACATTCTGACCATTGTTCACTTTGTAATTTGCCTCCCAATCTCCAGCTCCCTAGACAGCAGATAGACTTTTTTCAATTGGAAAAAAAAAAAAAAGAAAAACAAAACTTGCAGTTAAGATTGAATTTGGATTAAGTAGCATAAAATATAATAGAGGAGAGAAGGCATTTCCAACTCCTCATTTTTTTTCCCAAGATAAAAAGGAGTATCTCTGTGCTGATGCAAATCAGAGTATATAGAATGCAATCTCATTAATGATGTACTGGAACTTAAATTGCTCTGCATAACTTAGCATCCGCTACTCAAACCTTAATAACAAGCAAAACAGCCCTGATTTAGCTGTTTATACTCTTCTTGAAAAGCCATTATGAAAGACATTCTACAGTGTCCTTTGCAAGACAGCCAAATGAAGAAGGAAATATTAACTTATTAATTATAGAAGTCAGAGGAGTCAAGAAGAGGATTACAAAAAAAGCCCCCATAAAGCAAAATCAGAACTGCCTTTCTCTGTGCACGACTCTTCGTATTCCCAAAGCCACGAGAGCTTTCTGATACCACACAGAAAGATGATCAAGTTTTTCAGGACAGGAAGACGACAGCAACTATAGCAGGCATATTGCATACTCTATTTTTATTGTTAAGTATCATACAAGACCTCTGTTACTCAATTTGCAATTTATCTACTGTTACAAGAAATGTGTCATTTTTCTGAACTTTCCTCTAGTGGCTTAAAGGACATTTTTTTCCTTATCTTTTTCTTCTCATCCTTAAGACCCTTGTTCTATTTTATTTATGCTGATGTCAAGACTTACTGACCACCTGAACTCTCCACAGACAACAGCCCACCTTAGTTTTTTTCAGTTAAGACATCAGCAATTATACAAACTGTTGTATTGGTGCATTAACTACTCTCTTTTCATATACCTGCTGTAGAAGGTCTGTGAAGAGAAAAGATCAGAGCAGTTGTTATCACCTGAGGTCTCACAAGACAGTGTTAGATGGAAAGGTGGACAAATGGCCCAAGCAAGCCCTGGAACGCAGCTGTAAGACAAGGCCTGTCATAGATGAGACTGCATGCTCAGTAAATAAGCACTGCTGACTTCCTTTAGAATGGCTTTTTATGTGAAAGAATAGAGTCCTCTAGAATCTCTTCTGAGATTTTTGTCACTGACGAATTCAGTAACAGATCCCCTGGAGTTTATCAAGAAGATGGGGAATACATCCGAACTGCAGGGTCACTAACTCAGGACATTTGCATCTTATTGTATCCACACTCCCCCAGATGTGTGTTTTCACTCACCTCCACTGCAGCACTGCTGCTCTCTTCCATTAAAAGAAGACTAAAGCCTCCCAAGAGACTTCTGAAATGGGGATACTTTCAAAATTTAGTTCACTGTGCCAGTCAGCTACTCTTTTTTTTCATCATTTGGCTCTGCCTATTCCCTTCCTACTGTTTACAGGTACTCAGTACTGAACATCAAAGCAGAAGCCAAGATGAAAAAAAATCACTGTAAGCTTGATCACAGCAATAGCCTCAAAATCCTGGCCCGTACTCAAGATTCTCTTCCCTCCCAGCCTTACAAGTATAGATACCAATTTCACTGGAGAAGTAATAAAGGCATAATTAAAGTGATGACAATAGGACCCAACAGACATATTTTTAAATCCCAGCCATAGCTGACGGCAGAAAGAAACTAAAATTATGCTCTTAGATACATAATTCTGTCAAAAAATGTAAGCAATAATAAATGTTCTAGGAAATATTCTAGGCAGCACAAATCTCAGTAGTAATAGAAGCTTCACAGCAACATGAAAGCCATACAGAGTTTGCCATAATCGCTTCTTCATGCTGGTGAAACATAAGCAATGTCCCGCTGCATCCCTACCCTGGTTCAACTTCAAGGTGGCTCCATGTCCAACAAAAATGCAGAATGAAAGAAAAAAGTAGTGAGGCAGTAAAGCTCCACAGAATGTGGTTATCACCAAGTGATCACTCCCCTGGGCACTGAGCTTTACTCTGCTACAGACAAGGACATTGGATTGTTTTATGAATAATGTGCACATGTATTTTTTTGTGCAAGGACAAAAGATGAAACTGGCAGCTTGAAATGCTGTACAGTAGTTTAAAAAAAGTAGTATGATTTACAGATTCATTTTCTTTTCTTCAGTGTTCATGAGCTAATCAGAAAACTCCTTCTGTTCTGAAGCTAAAAACAAACAAGCAAACACCAAATCACCAACTATAAAGCCCAAAGGTATACCACATATTGTCAAATAAAATGGTGAAAAGAATTCTGCCAGATACGGCATACAAAGTCTGCCTTAAAACACTACTTTGATTTTGCTGTCAGTGTCTAAACATGTCTTTGGTGCTGTCCTAATATTTTGGGCCAGGCAGAAGGGCCAGAGGAAAGAAATAAAAAAGTTTTTCAGAAGCATTTTTCTTTCTTTTGACATTGGACTGTCCATCTGTCCACTGGACATGACTGAAGAGCTATGCAGAAATACCACATTTTCATGAGGGAAGCACAAGAAGCAAGACAAGTGTACTCTGCAAAAGGTGATACTGTATCACCTTTTGTGCATGAGAAGCACATGAGAAGAAACATAAATCAGCTTACAGAGCAATCCCAGTGCCTTGATCATTCATGTTCTTTCCCCACCAGCACTCTGACCCTCTCACTTTTTACTGAAAAGGCACCTAAATCCAATCTCTGGAGAGCAATCAAATCCCTCCCACCCAGCCAGGTCACGGTAACCACGCCAAAGGAGAGCCTGCAGGTGATGGTACAGTTTACTACATTTTCCCTGCAGGGATTGAAAACTGGCTGTGACAAGGGAGAGCAGAAAAGCTCACCCAAAAGGCATTTTTCTGCAATCGCCTCCAGCTGACTTGTTTGTAAGGGACAATTTGTCTGTTCATCATGGAGAAAGTGATTCACTCCTGTTACACAGGGATCTTGTTGCACATAAACTATATGGGTTCTAACTGACAGCCTGTCAGAGACTCTACATTTGCTGGGTGGGTGACAAGAAACTGCCAGTTTGTCCTTCAGGGCAGTCTGTATTACACACTTGTAAGGAACACAAGTGAGATGCTGCCACAGCAGCCCTGACACAAGTTTGAGATACCCATCAAAGCCTAAGGAGGTGTAGCAGAGGATTTGTTGGACATAAACACAGGTTTCCCCAGGACAGGAATGAGGTCCTGATCATCAACAAAAGCAGCTCACTGCCTTCAGGTATTACCACAAATGGACAAAGAAGGAAACCTCCCTTGAATATTGAGCAGATATTTACTTAGACACCAGTTCAGCCTCTGACAACCTTGTTCCTCTCCAATCAGACCTATGGATAGTCAAAATGAGAGGAGTGGCAACACTGCCTTCCTGGAAGCCAATTTTGCAGCTGCACAAGATTCCAAATACACACTGTTTGCCACATGCTGTAATTTGACATAAAAGTATGTTTAGCATAACTGGATAAATATTCATGACTCTCATACTCAGCAGGTGCACCCAAGATGATAAACTGAAAAATCAGAAAAATAAAAGTACTAACTAATTTTCCTTAACCAAGAAATCAATAGTATTTAAATTGACATCAAGAGATGCCACAGAGTAAATAGATTATTACACCGTAAGTGTCAAAATCCATGCATGTTAAAAATAGAGTCACACCAAGCTGTGGAAATAAACAATGAGATTTTACAACCCATAGCTGTTTCCTGCTCTCCTTCTCATATTACTGCACCTGTCATCTAGCATACTGTCATCATAATCATACAGAGAGAAAATAAAAATTTCTTTTTCTGAAATGTGTACCTGAAGATTCAAACACTGTAAATCTCTCTAAATATGCTGCCAACAGTCAGCAGGATCATGTGCTCAGGTACAATCCTTTCCACCAGTGCTCCATTTACACTTTCAATCTGAGTTTCCTCTCCATTTCACACACTCTAACAGAGCCAATCACTGTTTGTTACACATGGGAAGAAAATGTTAAGAATAGTCTTCTATCTTTGTTTTGGACAGTAACATGGCCCAACAAAATAGCATCAACTACAATAACATTTTCTACTTACACAGAGAAGTAGCTCCCATTTATATACCACATTTCTCTTAGCAGTAATTCTAATTTCCTAAAATGACAAGTTTACAAATCTTATTGAAATTTCTCTGCATCATTAGCTTGCCAAGAATTTCATTTCATCAGAGCATCCAAGGCTAAGGACATGTCAAAATGGAGGAGTTAATCAACACACACAGCTTTCAGAGTGATACTCAACAAGGAATTATGACCTGTATCACCACAGAAAGACTATTCAATTGAGCATACAACTCTCTATCAGCCCAGCATGGAGGAATAAACAAACAAAGCTAACACAGGAATGATTGCCTTCAATAATATCAATGAAACCTACTTTAATATCATCATACTAGCAGCCATTATGACTATTCTATTTACCTAAATTAAAACGAAGAGACCAAACTTACTGCTTGCTAGGTCACACCTTGAATATCATGCTTGCTTGAAAACATCTATTTCAGCTGCCTTTTCAGTTAAAGATAACCTTCCAATTTATGCAATCTAGCCAGGCAGCAACATACAGCAGAAAGCACAAAAAGTCAAATCCCCTGATGATGATAAAAATTAACTCAAGCAACTGAAAAATTCTGGGAAGTCTCTGGTGAACAATGAACTTTATATAAAAGTAGACAGTAAAAAGACCAAAATGAATCAAACCCTCCAAGTCCCTAGGCCTGCTTCTGTATTGAATTTCTGGAAACATAATCTATACGTTTATTTCTAAGCAGGTGCATCAAGCAGAAATACACTCATGGTGTCTTCACAGAACCGACTGATAAGTCTGAGCCACCAGCTGAACGTGGTCTAACACAGAAAGTGGAAAATGTAAACACAAGGCCAGTTAGTGAGAGGGTGCTAGAAATTATTTCCACTGAAACAATAAACACTGTGGTCTTCTGCTTTAAGTGTATTCCCAGAAGCATGCAGAAAAGCTGAGTGGGAGAAGGCCCTGCACCATCAGGTTGTCTAATAAGATTAATGTTTTGCACCAAGTGGGCCAAGGCAGCACTGTGCTTCTGGCAGTTTAGATGTGCTTCCAGTCATGCAGTGTGCATCCAACTGGGAACTGACACATGGCCTGGAGATGGCTTAGCCCTGGATTTCCATTCTTCTCCTTTGCAGAATGCAAAGGAAAACCAGCAGATGTACTTGTGCATAGACACATGCACACGCAGTGAAAAGGATTGTGCCAACCACACTGATTATAATCAAGCATCAAACATCCTTTCTCAGCTACAGAAACTTTAAGTAAATGTTTATTTGTCTTCTGCTGATTTTTACTGTCTCATGAAAGATTAAAGACAGACACTCTGACAGGAGTAATAGCTTGAAAGCTTTCAGCTGTTCTAATCCTGCTGCAGCATGTCAACTCTCTGAGAAAAAAGGTGTCTGAGAAATTATGAGCCAAGGTTTTGTTTTCTCAAAATACAAGCCTCAGAGCCTCCAGGTTAAAGACTGGCCACAGCCTATCAGGGAGTGACAAGAAGTTTTGTGGGAAGCACTGGTTAGAATACAGGATAGCACTCCAGTGTTTGAAAGACAAAAAAATAACAAAGGAAAGGAAGACTACAATAAAATTAGGACCTCGCATGCCAATTAGCAAAAACTATGAGCTCTAACTTTAGTTTGTGTCAGGCTTTTGTGTTGTCACACTTTGGTGCTATGATGTGTATGTACAGCACTGTTATTACCTTTACCCCTCTGACATTGGAACTGTGACATTTTATAGACTTACTTCAAGTCAGCTGCTAATAAATTAAATCCATTGTAAAGATGTCCCTCTACTGAAACTTTCTTCAAGTAAGAGTAGCTGTCCAGATCTGCAGTCAAGAAGTTTGTTACAAGAGCACCTAAGAAAGAGAAGTACATAGAGCAACTTGTATGCATATGCTCACTATTCTGACAGGCCTGGTAAAATAGAAATATAAAGATTCCTGTTGCCAACAGGCTGTAACAGTGGAGAAAAACCCCCAAACCACAAAATAAACCAAATAATGAACCAACCCCTAAAAATCTTATATCATTCTACCGTGTTCACATTAAGAGCTTGACTTTTACTCTGAAGAACTCAGTCAAAAGTTCTTGGTCAAAAATTCTACAAAATTCATATTTACGAACTACTCTGGACTGGATGCACCTTTCTTCTCCTCCCACCTTACAAATTCTTTCTTGCCTTGCTTCATTTCCCTTATACATGACCCTAAAATTAATTACAAATGACATGGTCAATTTGTTTCTCTGTATGACACATTTGTCATTACAATATATTCCCAATCCAGTACCATATGACAGTTACAAACTGACCTATTTTTACTTTAAAAAAAACCACAGATGTGCTGTTTAGAGCATCCTCTTTGAAAGAGGTCTTTTCCTATTATTTCTGCTCCTCTGATTTACCAATGCAGAAGAAGAATCTTTTAGGCTACTTCCAGCATAATTCAAGTTGCATTTCCTAACACAGGTGTTTGAATATGAATATACACCTTAAAAAAAATCTGCTGTGATCTAAAACTAGCTCAATGCTTGGCTTGTTGTTCTGCCTGTTAATTAGAATTACTTTCCAGAGGAGATGGTGCTGCTGAATTTCTTGTCTGAATTCAACTTCAGGCTCTAGGCACTACATCTTGTTTTACTTTTGCCTCAAAAAATCATTATCCAAGTCAAGTTCCTCACATACATACTCAAACTCATCAGTTCAAAAAAACTGCACATAAACAGCACATAAACATTATATTTGTCCATAAAGCTATGTTAAGAAAATTAATTTTGTAATCATCACTATTTTGCTGGAACATCAGGGTTTGTCTGTCCACCTTTTTTTTTTTTTATTTCAACTCCTTCATACCTCTTCCTTTTGCATTTTTATCAATCTTTGGCTGCATATAGTTTGTCAGGGCTGCCATCTTGCCTTTCTTACTGATTCCCAGCCATGTCCCACCTTCTTTTCCCTCCTCCATATCAAGACCTAATGGAGTAAATAGGAGTTAGATTATTAAATACACTAAAATTAAAAAACGTTTAAAATTTACAACATGTTTTCCTTAGATGTGTAAGGAAGAAGAAAATTTCTTAGCAGAAAGACAACACCATCACCCTAATAACAAAAAATCCATGCCATGATTCCCTTATAAATGATATAAAACCCATTCAAAACAGCAAGACATACATACCACTAAGGATCTCATTGCTGCTGTCCCAAAACTCGGCCGATTTGGATGGTCTGTGGTAAAATTCATCCCTATTAGCTGCTAGAATAAGCCTGCAGAACATAAGAGGAAAAAAGACACTATTACTTACAAATGTGGATCTTCACAGTATAGGCAGGAGAAGAATCCAATTTTTTCCAGAGCATTAACTCATTTTAAGCATGAAACCATCCTTTATCTCCCATGTCACTTTTATCACTCAGTGTAAAGGTTGATATCTGACAGCAGCCTCTTCTCTCGCTGTCATGAGACACGCAGCAAGTCCCTCTTGTGAATGAATGAGGCAGTCAGTATTTTCAAAAAATAATGCTTACAACAGAAGACATTGAATTAAGATCACATAAACAACCTTAAGATTCCTCAGCACAAAGTTACAGCTTAATGAAAGAAAATTATTAGTACTTTGAAATTATTTTTTAAAAGAAGCGTTTTTCATTGGTAGAACATCCTCACCTGGGGAGCAGGTAACAGATTTGGCTGATCCAAGTAAGGGTAAAAGACAACTGTGACCTCAGGCAAGCCCAGTGTGGAGGCTCAGGGAAGCAGGGGACTGCAGAAAGCCCTGCACAGCTCCAGCACAGCTCCCCAAGTCCTGCTCATCAGTACCCACAACATGACTTGCCTTTATTTCAATTGTGAGACAGTGAACGCTCACCTTTCTCTCCAGCTATGTTGCTTAATTTAATTTTAATGAAATGCCATCTTTCAAAAGCCTGCAGATTTTCTTAACCAGTTTTCCATAACCTCAGTATCTTCTTCACTGTCAGTTTCTCCTACCAGCTGCATCTCAATTACATCTGCACAGCAGAAGA
Source organism: Lanius collurio (assembly GCA_020086605.1). Lineage (NCBI taxonomy): Eukaryota > Metazoa > Chordata > Aves > Passeriformes > Laniidae > Lanius > Lanius collurio. The sequence goes on along the minus strand of JACBWW010000031.1, from coordinate 3,986,101 downwards.
CAAGTTTGCTACTGGAAATTGAAGACAGGCCATACAATTTTAATTCTAATTTTTAGCCACAACACACAAGAATCGATTCCAATGACATCTCATTACTTTGTTCAGCATTCAGATGTACTGACATTTTCTGCAGGTTTCTGAACTTTCCTGCAAATTCATCTCTTCCTTAATACACTGTTTTAAGAGAAGATTGTGAGGTGCAAGTTGCACACTAGAAAAATACCACAGGAAAAGAATCATAATCAACCATAGAGGATCTAGAAAAACCTGACACTTCAATGGCATCCTTTCTGTAAGGTAAGGTGCTTAGTTTTTTGCCCAACAAAGATAGTATCTGTTGGAAAGCAAACTATATGTACATTTTTATCTTTCCAATGTAAATATAATATTGGTCCTTCCAAACTTACATAATTTTGCTTCTTCTAGCTGATTCTAGTCTTTGAGCTACAGGCTTTCTGCTGGTTTACCAAATTTCTGTCATCTTATTTCAACACGCTCCATTAACAGGATGCAGCCTCCTTTCATAGATTTTTATTTAAATGAGAATCTCCAATGTTATAAATAGTTTGCCTGAAGAGCATTTCCCATCCCCTGAAGCTTCAATTATACTTTGCCTTCAATAATTCTTGACGTGAAACTGTGGTTTGCTTATAGTATCTAAATACTAAAAATAAGAGTCTTTCTTGTGTGATTGAATCTCAAGTTTAATGCAGACTCCTAAATTTAGCACAAGGCTAGTACACAAGAGCATAATAATAAAAACATCTTTATTTTGTCTTTTATGAAACATAATTATACTGAAAAGGAGCAATATTAAGTGACCCTCATCTTCTAATAAATTGCAAAAAGCCTATTCAGCTATTTTTATAGCTGAAATAATTCAACTGTATTAGGATTTACGTATTAAGATTTATTTTAATATCGAGAGAAATGAAAACATGAGAAATCATTCCATTAAAGCAATTTCCTACAATGCAATTCAGCTCCACAAAAGAGCCTGTGATTATAGCTTTGAAGCTTGAAACATTTATTTATTTTTAAGATGCACACAGTACTATTCAGAAAGATGTAAAGGCAGCATATTACCTCTGACAATAAAAATGAACTACAGTAAAGTGCTTGTTACACTGCACTAAACTTTACCACAAATAGGCCCCGAGAGAGAAAACAGAACAAGTTGCAAAGGTACAGGCAGATGGATTTGTTAGTGTGTCACAAGGGTGATGAGCTCTTTGCTTAATTAGGTGCTCAAGAAAATTGGCCAATATATTGGTCTAGAAACCAGAGTCTACCTGGATGGAAAATTCTCCTAAGTGTTACAGAGAACATGTTTTAGCTTGGCCATATTCTTCTAGCCAGTAAACTCAGCCAATGAAAAGCTGTTTGTCTTTTCAACTTCTAATGCTCATTATAGACACTTTCTTTTAGTTAGAGATGCAAAGCAGAGAGCAGTAAGGAAGGTTTATCTGCCTGCTCCTGATGGTCAGAGAAATTAGTATATCTGCAGGTACAGGAATCCCATTTTGGTTGGGAAAACTGTTCCAAGACCTCATCATGAAATAAACAGAGCTACAGCACAGAGATGCTCCAACAGTCAAGAAAAATTACCCTTAGCAAGGACTAGTAGGGAGATGCCTAGCTTGGTCTAATGGCTGTAACACTGCTTGTTATCAGAAAGCCTGGGGACCACTCCCAACTGATACTCAGACCTATGTTCTTCAGAAAGCTGAGGCAAAGGTGAAAAAATCATAAGAACAATTTAAGAAGAAAGAACTTCAACAGTCTCCTGAATAAAGAAAAGCAAAAAGATTTAGTTATGGAGTGTTAATTAAAAAAAAAAAAAAAAGAACTAAAGTTCTGTATCTGATGTTAAAATCTGACACCAAGAACACCGTGGCCTGGCATTTATCACGCAAACAGGTGGCTCAGAGTGATTTATCTCAGAAGTATAGAGCAAGGCACTGCTTAACAAAGATAGAAAGTTAAATACAATTAAATACTCCTGAATTTGGGCCAAACATTTCAAATGTTGTCCTATTCTGACAATGACAGCAAGTTATTTTCTGATCTAAATAATAAATTCAATCTTGATGCAACTTTTTATAGCAAGCAAACTACTCTTAAGCTTTACTTTTAAATATTGATCATGGCAGAAAAGTTCACTTGGCAAGCAACTGCAGTTTACATCCACAGGATTTTCCCAAGAGGCACCAAATTGATGAAACTGTCTTTCGCTAACTACCACCACAAAGAAAGTCAGACCAAATAAATGGATATATTAATTCAGCACCAGTCACATCATAAACAAAACCCCTTTTTAGGCTCCAGATGCAGAAAGGAATGCACCCTGTGGACAACTGAGGTTTTGGTTCTCATTTCCTTTCTTTCTATAGAATAGCATCTGCTTCTTAATACAAGAGGACAGGAAAACAAGTCAGTGAAAGGCACAACGATTTACTGAGCAGACTGACTCTGATGGTTTCTGGATGAATACCAATACCTGTACCCTACAAAGTGATATAGAACCTATACAGTATATATAAGGACAGAAAGCAATGAACCTTCATAGTCTGCTTATGGCCTGAAGTGCTCGTTTTTTATTAGTCAGTGTACTCAAAGATACTGAGGTAGGATATGAAATTTTAAAAATTACAGGCTACAATGAAAGAGAAAATGATTACAGGATGTTTAATACTTTGAAAACTCACTGCATGACATCGATACATTCTTACAGACTTACCTAGAAGCCTGCAAGCTTATTTTTTCTTCAGTTTTTGCCTAAACATTTCATACACATGACTTAGTTTATTGCCTACAATTTTAGTTGCAAGCAGACTTTGGGGAGGGGAAAAGCTGGGATGCTTATTAGAAGTTCCTTGTTGCAAACTGGAAGCCCTAAACCTATCTACCATACTGAAAGCAAGAGACAGCTACAACTGCAATGCCCAACAAGCAGGATTCCCCTTAGCTTAAATAATAAATTAGAAGGCAGGACTTTCAAACACTGGAGTACAATATTCAAAGGACTTACACTGCACATGACAGATCACCAGTAAAAGGTCCATGATGACAAAGACTTCTGACATAGTCTAAAACCAAAGGGTTCTCAAAAGATTACAGTAACTCCTCCAATGGAGAAAGCCATGAAGTTAAACACTACAAAAGCACAACTGAACACATAATACTGACCTGAGTTTGTAATTCACACACTGGCTACAAAAAGAAATTGTGTAAAATATTACAAAAGCAAGTCTGTTTTAACTACAACCATCTTACCTGTATGCATTTTTTGAAACTGGTCGGGGGTCAAATTTGAATAGAAGGATGCACATTGAAGAGGTGATGTTTAAGTCTTGCTTCTTCCACAAAGGCTCAATGCAAGGTCATTCTGTAATAGCCTAAAATGTAAATAAAGATTATCTATTACACTGCAAATTATAAGAAGATAAACTTGCTGCTGTGCTGAAGCTTAAGGATTGCAATGTACTGAGTAATAGCTCCCAGTAAAAATAAATAAATAAAATACAACTTCCAAACCAGATGAGTTTTAAGGAGTGGTTTACTAACCAAATTCTTACAGTATTTCTTTCAAAGTTATGCCTGGCTAGTTCAGATTTTGGGAAAAAAAACCTGCATCAGGAAAACACTGACAAAGTCTAGAGTGCTAGCAATACATGAAAAAAAAGACTGTTATAAAATTTTCTGCTCATTGCCAATAAAGTACCTTTGCTTTTTTTACTTTCTTAAGTAAAGCAAAATGCTTCTGTTAGAATAGAGGACAAAATAAGACTCCAACTGTTGCAGAAGCCAGAAAAAGCCTTGTTAAAGACACTCACAGACCTGCAAATAAAGTGTAATTTAGGCCAAGCTATTGTCAAAGACTAGGAGAAATTATTATTGTTTAGCAAAAGGTCAGGTACAAATAGAAATACACTGGACATTCTGTGTCCAGAGTTTACATTCGATGAGGAGTTTCCAGCACTTGTGCTATATTTAAAATTCTGGCCATGCAGATGGGATGACAAATGTGCTTTCCATTTCAAACCAACAAAACAGCTTTCAAATATTTTGTGTTGTCCAATTAACATTTTTCTGGTAATAAAACTGCAGTCTGATCTTTACTTTTTGTGGCTGCTCAAACAATTATTGGAATGCTACCACCCAATGACACACAGCCATTTTTTATTGCTACTGAGATCTTTTGCCATGAAAGGTCTTTCAAGGTAAGTCAAGGGGAGAGGGAGGCAGAATTCAACACCCAACTATAAGGCCATCTGAGCAACCCAATGACTGAAAAAACTTCTGCACAAAAAGTAGGATTTTTAACCATACTTTCAAGATATGTTGAAAGTGTCTGTGTTGCTCCTTAATTTCTACATAATTTGTCATAAGAGATATCAGGAAATGGACCATCTTGACTACATTTCAAGTTACCAGAAACAGAGCTGCAAGTGCAGCATTTATACAGATTGCTTTTTTAATTAACAGCTTGCCCATAGCTGCTGGCTCCTGTTAAGTCACAGTTCAGCACTACAACCAGCCTGCTGTTGTAGTCATGGCACAGCAAGTTCAATCTTGCAATCCAGTATCTTGCAAAGAGACTCTTCTGCTGCAGGACATGAACTAACTCAAAAAGAGGCACAACACTCCTGACATGCTTGACAAGAAAATTAGTGCACAGGAGCATGTGTGTGCATACATAAATATACCTCATAGTATTTCAAATTCTGTTCGCTGACAAAAGGAATTTCCCTCCCAAGTTGACTCATAATCTATGAGCTAAGAGCAATAGCAGAGCTATCCCAACTGTTTTGTGTTTAACAGGGTGCACAATAAGGCACTGAGAAAACAATTAAATCACACTGTTGACTTTCTTTGCCTTTATCAAGTCAATCCTAAGACAACTGCCTTAGAAATACTTCACAAAATGAAGACACAGTCTTGAATTTTGGATAACTGATTTATGAACCCGGTGTTTAAGAAGACCCATAGCCAGCTTTATGGAGAAAATCTAACCAGTTTTGAGAAGGTAATATGCATCCTCTCAGCTCCTATTGCTGAATTTTCAGTAGACTGCAATCATACTGGACTTGAACTACCAGTACTGGAAGACATGGATCTTCTACACACAGACTATTTCAGATACAACACACATAGCTCCAAAGAGATCACCTTCTAATCTATGGCTTTAGAGATTCCCATATACAGCACTACCATGAGTATCCTAGGGAATCCTTAATGGGCAAAGTGCAAAGAAGCTCACTTGGTGAAAGCAGGGATACAAAATACAATTTTAGTGACAATTTTATCACAGAGTACTCTTGCTGACTATGGAAATATGGCTCCTATTATTCATTAGGTGCCCTGCCAGATAATTAATGGATTACTTGATAAGAAACTGTTTGCAATTAATCACTTATAAGACCACTATTTTAATAAAGAGGTTTCAGGCTCATCAGCTAATTTATTGAGTTCCCTTCAAATGATGAAGTTGATCCAGCTGTTCATGCAAAGTTACTGGCCAGCATAACGATTACACAAAAACTGCCAGTCAGAAAACAGCTGCAAAATAACTTTGCAACACTCATCACAATCATCTAGAAGGACAAGTATTTTGAACATTTCAGGACCTTTCCAGAATCCACATTCATTATTATTAGGTACTACTGCTTTGACAGAACTATCTTTTTGTCACCTCACCAACCCTGCTTGATGTTATTACAGTTCATTAAGTTACATTTATGCTTTTATTAACCCCAAATATCAAACTAGCATTTTTTATCTTGGGCTCCACCTGCCGGCCTTGAGACAAGCATAAGTGTTTATAGGTCCTATATAAACAGTCCAACTTTTTTTTTTTTTTTAAGACAGAAGTGTTTAAGCCAGATAAAACAGAGCTACCCCTTAAAATAGCAGCAACACTTAACTGGTAAAGGAGGCAAGCAAGGTATTTTGGTACCTTCTTTGACCAAAGATGACATTGCACTTGCAACACGTTGTGGATATTACCATTAAATTCTTAGATAGAAGCATACTGTAAGTCAGACTCAAATTTGGATATTCTGAAATTTACAATAATTAACAAAACACTAAGAGGAAAAAAAGCCTGAAGAAAAAACCTGAAGAGAGGCTGTCATAGATATGGTATATACATAAACATTCAATCAAAAAGTCTTCATGTAGGTGCCATTTTCTTGAGTTCATATTCACATAAAAGCCAGTGCTGCAACTGTGGGGATGAGAGGAGCACATTGCACAGAGCTGGAGCTGCAAAGCAGATGTGCTCAACTCAGCCTCCTCCTCTCAGCTGAGACCCCACAGACCAAGGAGAGGAGAAGGTGAAAAAGGTTAGGCCAGCACTGACTTCCACTTGCAACTTGATCCTACAGCAATCCAAAGCTAGATCAAAATCTGATTTTCGAGCTCCATTTCTGCAGAAAATGTGTCTTCAGAACCATCCTTAGAGATGCAGGAGGTGCCGTAGTTTAAAGAGATCAAATAGAAAAGGCTACATTGTGGTACAATACTTGCTTTCTGATTTTCTTTTTTGAAGACAATGCAAGCCAGGATATATACACTATGCAACGTGGCAAGGTCTGCTGGAAGGAGGGAAGAATCCTCTGCTCTAGCTTGGAGACAGTGAAGACCTACTGCTGTCTGGATAATGAGCATTTCTAAATTTTAGTTTGCTTCTTCCTAGTCAATAAGACAACAGTTACCATGGATGACATGATAGCAACAATCTCCTATTTCTGTAATGTTTCTAGTTTGCTGTCCAACTTATGCCTAATACACACAAAGCAGCTTGACAAGAACCACAAACATCCTGTAATTAAGTGTTCCGCTCCAAATGGCACCGCTAATTTGGAAATGACATTAAAGTAACTAACATTCTTGTTCTGTGCTACAGTACTCTGTTAGACAGCACAGTGTGTTGTTTTGCTCATTTGAAGGATCTGTTAAAAGCCTGAGTGGATACACGCCAGCATAAGGTAGCATTTAGAGGGACTTTCAAGAGACTCAAACATGATAGATTGTGTATGTTCTTTTCATAGGGTTCTACCATCATTTGCTTGATTAGAAGCAATCAGTTCACAATTTGGCATAAAACTATTTTACCCTTAAGAATTTCCAGTAGCAGGCTTTGAAAAATGAAGCCATTTATGTATTTTGTATTCACAAATGAAGCATCATAAATAACATCTGTCAGTTACCACAGTGATCTCAATTGCTTCTCAACTGATCCAAAACTATTGTTTAGGTGCAGTCTAAAACACAGCTAAAAAAAAATCATTATTCACTGGAATCTGCAAGTTTTATGTACTATAATAACTCGTGGTCAGCAGCGTACAAAACTATTTTACTTTTTTGACTATGTTCAAATAAAACTGAGCCCTACAGTCCTCAAATGCCCATAGAAGGGGCATAGAATTGGATGCATTTTCTTGCACTACTGAAATGAGGGTTTTTTTAATAGAGAACTTTAAAATCATCAAAAATAAGAGATGCCTGATTATTTCTTAAAAGTAATCTATTTTTTCCCTGAGAGAAAAGTATCTCACAGCTGCATTTTTAAAGCATTTTACTGTTTTGTTTTTGCACTTCCCTTCTGTAGCACATGCTTCACTGTAGCAACACTAATAACTAAAGATGAAGCAGAATAGATGGATCTATAATTTGATGACTTTCAGGTTGCTCCTTATAAAGAGTATTTGTAAGCAACCTCGGCTTTGTAACCGTGCCAGGGTGAAGAGTAAGTCTTCACTGCAAGAGACAGCAATGAGAAGTACAACACTTATGAAACAACAGAAAATAACATGTAAGGTGACTGGCACCCCCAAGTTTAATGGGCTAATTTTATTTTCAGCTACTTAATTTCTCTCTGGCATTTTACTAGATTAGGTCCACTGTACAGCTCCCATGAGGAACAAACGCCAGAAAACATAACCTTTCACCACACCAAGTTTTAGAAACATTTACAAGGATGGAGTAAAAGAGCCTTTGCCCCAGTTTCTCAAGAGCACGAGCTTCTCCTCAGCCACGGATCTGCAGACCCAGAGCTTTTTGCTAGGCTTGTTCCTTAGGTAAATGCTGTATTTTTAGCTTGTACAATTTTTAGGCTGTCTTCAGTGAGGAACCACCAAAAGTCATTAGTAATTTTCACTGCCTGTCTGTGACTATTTCTTGACCTCAAAGGGTGACCACACATTAAAACTTAACTAAAAAATTTTTTTATTACTTTTGTACACTTAAAATTACTCCTGTACGTGACGCCAAGTACCAACCAGCCACCACCCACGCAGGAATCACAGAACGAAATGCCATCGCACAACCAAAGAAAACAGGTGCATACTGACACCTGAACATATCGCCAGAGGTGCTGCTAGATAAATTTAGGATAAAAACCTCAAGCAAATGGCGCTCAGGAGAGACGCCTTCCTTGGTGGGGAGGGCCGGGGCTGTGGCAGCGGCCAAGAAGGGCACACACAGACCCCCGAACCAGAAGCCCGTCAGCTCCCGGCTGCTGCTGACAGCTGAGGCGCCCCCGGGCTGCTTCCGAGCCCGCCCTGCAGGCACGGTGACCCCCGGCCCCGCACACCCTCCCCGCCTCCCTCACTCACCCACGGCCGCCGCACCGCGCGTCCCCCGCGCCGCTTCCGGAGCGCGGCCAGGCCGCAGCAGCGCCGCCCCTCCGGGGGCCGGGCCCGGCTGCTCCTCCCGCCGGCGCCGCCGGCACCGACACCTTCGCCTGTACCTCTGGCCGGGGCCCGCCGGCACCGACACGTTCCCCTGTGCCCTTGGCCCGGGGCTGTGTGTGAGCGGCCGGTGCGACACCGCCCAGCATCCCCCAGCGCATTGGGGGAGTCGTAGTGGATGAGCTGCTGCTTGGCTGCCTCAGCCTGCTGCCAGCGTATCTGGTTTCAAGCTGAGACGGGAAATTCGGGTATTAGAAAATTTTTTTCCGCTGTTAGGGTGGTCATGCATTGGAATAGATTGCCCAGGGATGTGGCAGAGTCGCTGTCCCTGGAGGTGTTTAAGATCTGGTAATGCGGTCGAGCGGTTTATAGAGGTTACAGTGGTAGTGCCAGGTTGGACTTCATGATCTTAGAGGTCTCTTCCAACCTTGCTGATTCTATGATTCTCTGAAGGTGTGAAATAATAACGTTAAATGCCTGATCTGAGCGTCACAGTGCTCATACCTCTGAGGATGGATACACCCAGGACTGGGCTGTTGACAATCTTAGCAGGTTTGGATGTAGCTCCTGACCCCTCAGAACAAGGCCTCTGTTGTTGGGATGCTGTTCCCCTACCTTCAGCATAGACTCTGCTTCCAGGAAGGCCCCAAAGTCACTGAGCCCTGAGCTTGCAATGGGATGAATTCCAGCCTGGACAGCTTTCCTGAGGATTGAGGAAAACACAAGTGACAATGTTAAATTTGCTTTCAGTTATTAGCTCAGCATGATCAGAACTGATAATCAAACATTTAGTAATTTTACCTTGATCTGCAGATTTAGGTTGGGATTGGATCTGTGTCACCTTGAGGTCCTACTGAAATATTAATATTTCATTTTTCAAACAAAATCTCAAACTTACGTTTCTATTTTTTTATGGGTGGCAATAGAGGGTTTCAGTAGAGCCTGTAAATTACAAAATGTTTTATGGTGAAGCCTATAAGGAAACACCATAAAAGCCTGGACTGCTCTTACAGGTTCTAACACTGATAAACACAATACACATAAGATGTGAAACAGTAATTAAAATAATTCCCAGGGATTTATGGATGTGTTAGGTGGCTTGTGAGGCAAAACCTTTCCCCCTGGATACAGAAAACCTCAAGTCAATTGCCAGCTTTAGCACTGCTCTGGCATATGACATTGAGCAAGTTCATCTCAATGCTTTCCTTCTCCATCATCAACAACGGGATGATCGCATTGACCTTCGCAAGGTCTCTTGAGATCTACTGATGAAAATTACTGGGTGAGTGTATGATCATCATTCTTTGTACTATTGCTTCTGAAACACAATAATAGATTGCAATTATTACCTTGAGACATGTATACCTAGAATATATTTATGCTTTCAGGTAGAGAGTTGTTATTTAAAGCAGCTATCTGATGACTGAATTGACAAATTATACAAATCTCTGTTACATTGAAATTGCTAAAATGCATGCACATTAAATGTAATGTATTGTTCTTTTTAGCACTCTGTTTGAGTCTCAAAGTATAGACTCATTACTGTGATCAAAGATTGTTTAGCTTCTATGCTTGATACTCCTTTAAAATCTTCAGATGATAATCTGCTTACCTTCAGCAGCAGTCATGTCCATGGGAAGAAGCAAGTGTCCAAAAGCTTAAAACTTGAAAGGTATTTTTTACTGGTTTGGGGGTTTTTTTTTGCTATTTTTAATACATATGGGAATAAAGAATAAGTTCAGAGCCATTTAAAAAGCCTTTTAGGAGGCTTCACAAAATCAGTCTACTGCAAGAATTTGTGAATACTGGATTTGGTGGCCATTCTGACTCTTCCTTTTATTCTCGTTTCTACCTTTTGTTCTGCCTAAAACAGCTTGGTTATTGTTGCCCCTTCTAGACCCTGTCCTAGGGGATCAGTGTACAGCTCCCATTGTCTGTCAAACTTGAATAGATCGATCCCAAGCAGGCCTGATTCTCTATCCATTTTAAGAGAACAGTACTGTCAGGGCAGAACCTCTCTTGGAGAAAGCTAAAATACAAGCAGAAGCTTAATGAAAGGCTTGTAGAATTGCCCTGAGTTAGTTTCAAAAACTAAAAGAGAAATAGTCCTGACATTTGTTTAAAGTATTTTTTCTTTGAGTTCTGGAATACACATTATTTGGAATGCATAAAGCACACCTTAGATGGATTGAGTATCTTCTCCCTGAGGTCTCAGAAAGCAGCTGTAAAGAAGAGACATCAGAGACCCTGACAGTTTTCTAGAGATTAGTTCTTGCTCTGATTCAGTTTGATATCTCTATCAATTGTCTAGATAATGCAAGATACTAGCAAATTTTGTAGCCTAATAAATGAGTAAATAATTCACATCTGGTTACAAAATCACTTGATGTGTCCAATTAAGTCATCCCAGTCTAGAGAATTGCATTTTTAATGTCATAAAATGCGAGGAAATGCATCTGGAAATAAAGAATGCAGGGATGGGGCTAGCATGGCAAAAAGTACCTCAAAAAAGAATTTAGTTGTTACTATTTCAGGGTGACCTTTCAGGGTAATACTGTGGTAAACTGGACTACTCTTAACAACTAAACGTATAAAAAAACCAATATATAGAGAAGACAGAGGAGTGATACTGTCTTTGTCCACAGCACAGAGGTATTGAAACGCTGCACCATTTCTGGCAGCCACGGTTAGGGAGGGAGGAAAAACACAGGAAATTATTCAAAGGAGGAACATTAATGAAGGGGATAGATAACAAGATATAAAATAGGGGCGTAGAGAGCTCAAGCTATTCAGGTTACCAAAGACAAAGCTGAAAGGTGACGATGGCAGCGCACAGACCACTGCAAAGGGCGAGAAGGTCAAGTTAGACAAATCCATGCGGATCGCGTGCCAGCATTACCTGGCTGCGCTGCACCTGACGGGCCCTCTGCCACAGCATTTCAGCCACCAGCTGGGCCCGGAACCTCCGGGCGAACAGCTGTGCGCGGCAGCGCTCCGCTCCCAAGCGGAGAAACCCTTCAACCGCGCAGCGGGGCGGGGGCGCGCACCCATCCACGGGGGCGACCGAACGGCGCGGCCGCTCCCGCCGAGCGCACACCGCCAGCGCTCCGCGCCTCCGGCCGCGCCCGCCGGGGGGCGGGGCCGCCGCGCTGTGACGGACAGGCGCNNGATACTGTCTTTGTCCACAGCACAGAGGTATTGAAACGCTGCACCATTTCTGGCAGCCACGGTTAGGGAGGGAGGAAAAACACAGGAAATTATTCAAAGGAGGAACATTAATGAAGGGGATAGATAACAAGATATAAAATAGGGGCGTAGAGAGCTCAAGCTATTCAGGTTACCAAAGACAAAGCTGAAAGGTGACGATGGCAGCGCACAGACCACTGCAAAGGGCGAGAAGGTCAAGTTAGACAAATCCATGCGGATCGCGTGCCAGCATTACCTGGCTGCGCTGCACCTGACGGGCCCTCTGCCACAGCATTTCAGCCACCAGCTGGGCCCAGAACCTCCGGGCGAACAGCTGTGAGAGGCCGCGCTCCGCTCCCAAGCGGAGAAACCCTTCAACCGCGCAGCGGGGCGGGGGCGCGCACCCATCCAC